>JAJPUD010018860.1:0-27727 GCA_023553655.1 Myrmecobius fasciatus | reverse complement strand
ATTAATTCCCTTGAAATTCTTGACCTTTTGTTTTTCCAGATGAATTTTGTTGTTATTTTTTGTAGGTCATAATCTCTTTGGAATTTGATTGGTAGAGCACTAAATAGATAGATTAGTTTAGATAGTATTGCCATCTTATTATATTTGCTTGACCTATCCAAGAGCACTTGATGTTTTTCCAATTGTTTAGATCTAACTTTATTTGTGTGGAGAGTGTTTTTTTAGTTTTGCTCATATAGATCCTGACTTTCCCTTGGCAGATATATTCCCAAATATTTTATACTATCGATAGTTATTTTGAATGGAATTTCTCTTTGTATGTCTTGCTGTTGCATTTTGTTGGTGATGTATAAAAATGCTGGTGATTTATGTGGATTTATTATGTATCCTGCAACTTTGCTAAAGTTGTGGACTAATTATAATAGTTTTTTAGTTGATTCTCTAGGATTCTCTAAGTAGACCGTCATATCATCTGCAAAGAGTGATAATTTGGTTTCCTCATGACCTATTCTAATTCCTTTAATCTCTTTTTCTTGTCTTATTGCCAAGGCTAGCATTTCTAATACAATATTAACTAGTAATGGTGATAGTGGGCAACCTTATTTCACTCCTGATCTTATTGGGAATGGTTTCAGTTTATCATCATTACATATGATGGGAGCTGATGGTTTTAAATAGATGCTACCGACTATTTTAAGGAAAAGTCCATTAATTCCTATACTCTGTAATGTTTTTAATAGGAATGGATGTTGAATTTTATCCAATGCTTTTTCTGCATCTATTGAGATTATCATATGTTTTTTGTTAATTTGGTTATTAATATAGTCAATTATGTTAATAGTTTTCCTAATATTGAACCATCCCTGCATTCCTGGTATAAATCCTACTTGGTCATGGTGTATTATTCTGGGAATGATTTTTCTGTAATCTCTTTGCTAATATTTTATTTAAGATTTTTGCATCAATATTCATTAAGGAGATTGGTCTATAATTTTCTTTCTCTGTTTTTGTTTTTACCTGGTTTAGGTATCAGTACCATTTCTGTATCATAAAAGGAGTTTGGTAGGAGTCCTTCATTCCCTATTTTTTTGAATAGTTTATATAATATTGTTGTTAACTGTTCTTTAAATGTTTGGTAGAATTCACATGTAAATCCATCTGGTCCTGGGGATTTTTTCTTAGGGAGTTGATTAATGACTTGTTCTATTTCTTTTTCTGAAATGGGTCTATTTAAGTAATTTATTTCCTCTTCTGTTAATCTGGGCAATCTATATTTTTGTAGATATTCCTCCATTTCAGTTAGGTTATCAAATTTATTGGCATATAGTTGGGCAAAGTAACTCCTGATTATTGCTCTAATTTCCTCTTCATTGGTGGAAAGTTGTCCCTTTTCATTTTTGAGACTGACAATTTGATTTTCCTCTTTCCTTTTTCTAATTAAATTAACTAGAGGTTTATCTATTTTGTGGGTTTTTTCATAAAACCAACTTTTAGTTTTATTTATTAATTCAATAGTTTTTTTACTTTCAATTTTACTCATCTCTCCTTTTATTTTTAGGATTTCAAGTTTGGTATTTGATTGGGGGTTTTTAATTTGTTCTTTCTCTAGCTTTTTAGTTGCAAGCCCAATTCATTGATTTTCTGTTTCTCTATTTTATGCACATAAGCATATAGAGATATAAAATTTCCCCTTATTACTGCTTTGGCTGTATCCCACAAATTTTGGTATGTTGTCTCATTATTGTCATTCTCTTGAATGAAATTAGTAATTGTGTCTGTAATTTGCTGTTTCACCCATTCATTCTTTAGGATAAAATTATTTAGTTTCCAATTGCTTTTTGGCCTATTTTCTCCTGGCCTTATACTGCATGTGATTTTTATTCCATCATGATCTGAAAAAAATGCATTTATTATTTCTGCTTTCCTGCATTTGATTTTGAGGTTTTTGTGTTCTAACACATGGTCAGTTTTTGATTGAATTTTGTCAGGTGCTGGGCAGTTCTGCTGTAGTTCACCTTGGGGCAGTTGTGTTGATTGAATTATTTCAGGTACTGGGCAGTTCCGCTGATTGAATTATTTCTGGTGATGATTAGTCCTGTTGTTTGATTGATTGCTTTAAGGTGCTGTGTAATGGCAGCTAGGTCCGATGCTCATCAGGGGTTGAGTGGTTCACAATCTACCCCCCCACAAAAGGCAGACCATCCCAACCACCTGCCCACAATCAGGACAGATTGGCCCAAGAGGCCCGCAGAAGACTCCCAGGTGTGTGAAAAGCACAACGCTCCCACTCCTGTTCCAACTCCTGTTCCAGCTCCCTGCCCTGCTCTTCCTGCGCTGCAGTCTGGGTTCAGCAGACCACCTCCCTGCCCAATTAAAACAGACCTGTTTTGAGATTCTTCCAGAGTATCTTCTTCTAGAATCATGTTGTCCTCCAGTTATTGTGGATTTTTTTGCTTCAAAATCAGTCTGGAGGCTTCATATGTTGTTGGTTTGAGGGAAGGTTAGAGGAGGTTACAGAGACTCCTGTCTGATCTCTGCCACCATGGCTCCACCCCTGGAAGGAAGTCGGACACAACCCTATTTCTTAACCAGTACCAAATGGTTTTGATGACCATTGCTTTATAATATAATTTTAGGTATGGTACAACTAGACCACCTTCATTTGCATTTTTTTCAGTAATTCCCTTGAAATTCTTGGCCTTTTGCTTTTCCAGATGAACTTTTTTAAAATTATTTTTATTAGTTCTCTAAAATAGATTTTTGGGGAATTTGATTGGTATGGCACTGAATAAGTATAATAATTTAAGTAGCATTGTCATTTTTGTTATTTTAGCTCAGTCTGCCCATTAGTACTTGATAGTTTTCCAGTTGATTTGATCTGACTTTATTTATGTGGAATGCGTTTTGTAATTGTGTTCATATAGTTTCTGACTTTTTTCTTGGCAGGTATTTTTAGATACTTTAGATAATATTTTATATTATCTAAAATCATTTTCAAAGATGGCAGAGAGCAGACTTGCTTTGACCTCCTCTGGCCTTCTCTGGAGAACCCACAAATATTTGGAGTACAGCACATTTTAAGAAGATACCTTGAAAGAACTTCAGAATAGTTCTGCTTGAAAGGGCAGGGGGATAGTCTGCTGAGCCTAGACAGCAGCACAGGGAGACCAGAGCAAAAATCTGGGGTGGGAGTGAGAATGTTGCACCTTCCACAAATGGGGGAATTTTCTATAAGTCTCTATTGCTACTCTATCCTGATTGCAAGCAGGTGATTTGGCAGATTTGCTGCAAAAGAAAAATTGTAAACCACTGAACAGTGGAAGAATGTGGGATCTAGCTGCAATTACTCATCAGCTGAAAGCAATCAGCAGCACTGCCCCAGGGCAAAGTTAAAACAGCAGTAGTTCCTGTTTATTAAGAGCACACCAAAACCCTTTAAAAATGAGCAAAACAAACAAACAACAACAACAACAACAAAAAAAAAAAAAAACCTCTCACCATAAACAGCTTTTATGGAGAGAGAGAAGAGCAGGCCTCAAATCTTGAAGTTTCTAAAAGCAAATCACATCTAGATGAAGCTCCAAAGGGAGATATGAGTTTTTCCCCATTTTACAAGGCTTTCTTAGAATATTGCACAAAGGATCTTGAAAGAGAATTAGAAGAAAAATGGGGAAAGGAAATGAAATCTTTGCAAGAAGGGATGGGAAAAGCATATAACTCCCTACAAAACAGATTTGATGAAATGGAAAAAGCATATAATGTCTTACAAAATAGATATGAAAAAGATACCAATTGACTGAAAAACAAAATTTGTGTAATAGAAAAAAATTCAAAGAACAAAACAAATCAATTTGCCAAATGCAAAAGGAATTAAAAAAGGTAACTGAACAAAATACACTAAAAATTAGAATTGAACAAATGGAAGAGAATAACCAATAAGACTTCAAACAAAACCCCCCAAAAATGAAAAAAATAGAAGAAAATATGAAATATCTCCTAGGAAAAAGAGATCTAGGAAAGACAATCTAAAGACTATTGAACTTCCTGACAGCCAAGATGAAAAAAAAAACATTTAGATATTATCTTACAGCAAATCATAAAGGAAAACTGCCCTGAGGTCTTAAAAGCAGAAGATAAAATAGCCATTGAAAGAAGTCATCAATCACCACCTGAATGACACCCTAACATTAAAGTCCCAAGGAATATCGTGGCTAAATTTCAGAACTATCACATCAAGGAAAAGATATTCCAAACAGAAGCAGATAGCAGACTGGATTAAAAACCAGAATGCTAGAATATGTTGTTTATAAGAAACACATTTAAAGCAGAGAGTGGTACATATAGAGTGAGCATAAAAGGCTGGAGCAGAGTCTATTATGCTTCAAGTGAAGTAAAAAAAAAGCACGGGGAGCAATACTGATCTAAGATCAAGTAAAAGCAAAGATAGAATTATTTAAAAGAGATAAGGGAGGAAACTATATTTTACTAAAGGGTACCATAGATAATGAAGCAATATCAATACTAAACATATATGCACTGAGTGGCATAGCACCCAATTTCCTAGAGAAGAAGTTAAGAGAGATGCAAGAAGAAATAGACAGCAAAATTATACTAGTGGGGCATCTCAACCTGGCTTTCTCAGAACTAGATAAATTGAAGCACAAAATAAATAAAAAAGAAGTTAAAGAGGTAAATAGAATGTTAGAAAAGTTAAGTATGATGGATCTTTAGAGAAATTTGGATGAAGACAGAAAGAAGTTGACTTTTTTCCTCAGTGGTTCATGGAACCTATACAAAAATTGAACATGTATTAGGGCATAAATATCTCAAAATCAAATGCAGAAAAACAGAAATAGTAAATGCATCCTTTTCAGAAAATGATGTAATAAAAATAACATGCAACATAAGCCCTGCAGAAAATAGACCAAAAATTAATTGGAAATTAAATAAAGAATGAATGAATGAAACAACAAATCATAATAGACACAATCAACAAATTCATTCAAGAGAATGACAGTAACAAGACAACATAACAAAATTTGTGGGATGAAGCCAAAGTGGTGATAAAAAGAAATTTTTATATCTAGATGCTAACTTTCATAAAATATAGAAAGACAAGATCAGTGAATTGGGCTTACAACTAAAATAGGTAGAAAAAGAGCAAATTAAAACTCTCAATTAAATACCAAATTAGAAATTTTGAAAAAAGGGGAAATTAATAGTTAAATAAGAAAACTACTGAATTGATAAATAAAACTTAAAGTTGGTTTTATGAAAAAACCAAAAAAATAAATAAACTTTTAGTTAATTTGATTAAAAAAAGGAAAGAAGAAAATCAACTTGTTAATCTCAAAATGAAAAGGGAGAACTTTCCATCAATGAAGAATCAATTAGAGCAATAATTAGGAGTAATTTCACTCAACTATATGCCAATAAATTTGCTAATCTAAATGAAATGGAGGAATATCTATAAAATTATAGATTGCCCAGATTAACAGAAGAGAAAATAAATTATTTAAATAGTCCTATTTTAGAAAAAGAAATAAAACAAGCTATTAATCAACTCCCTAAGAACAAATCTCCAGGGCAAGAGAGATTTACATGTGAATTCTACCCAACATTCAAAGAAAAATTAATTACAATACTATATAAATTATTTGACAAAATAGGGAAAGGAGTCTTACCAAATTCCTTTTATGACACAGATATAATGCTAATAGCTAAATTAGTTAGGGTGAAAACAGAAAAAATTATAGGCCAATTTCTCTAATGAATATTGATGCAAATATATTCAATAAAATATTAACAATGAAATTTCATAAAGTCATACATAGAGCAATGCACTATGACCAACTAGCATTTATACAAGGAATGCAGAGCTGGTTCAATATTAGGAAAACTATTAGCACAACAAGAAAAATGATATGATGATCTCAGTAGGTACAGGAAAAGCATTTGACAAAACCCAGTACCCATTCCTATTAAAAACACTGGAGAGTATAGGAATAAATGGACTTTTCCTTAAAATAGTCAGTAACATCTATTTAAAAACATCAGTAAATTTCATATGTAATGTGGACAAACTAGAATTGTTCCCCATAAGACCAGGAGTAAAACAAGATTGCCCAGTATAATGATTACTATTCAATGTTGTTCTAAAATGTTAGCTTTGGCAATAAGAGAAGAAAAAAAAAGATTAAAGGAATTAGAGGAGGTAATGAGGAAACCAAATTATCATTGTTTGTAGATGATGTGCTGGTATACTCAGAAAACCCTAGAGTATCAATTTAAAAACTACTATAAACAATTCACAACTTTACTAAAGTTGCAGTATAAAATATAAATCCACATAAATCATCAGCATCTTTATATATTACCAAAAAAGTCCAGCAGCAAGAGATACAAAAAGAAATTCCATTCAAAATAATTGTTGATAGGATAAAATGTTTGGGAATCTATCTGTAAAGGGAAAGTCAGGAACTATATGAGCAAAACTACCAAACACTTTCTACACAAAAAGTCAAGCCTAATCTGTTGGGAAAATATCAAGTGCTCATGGGTTGGCTGAGTGAATATAAGGAAGGTGACAATACTAAGCTAATCTATTTATTTAGTAGTGTACAAATCAAGCTCCCAAGAAACTATTTTACTCACCTAGAAATAAAAGCAACAAAATTCATCTGGAAAAACAAAAAGTCAAGTTTCAAGGGAATTAATGAAAAAAAAAGCACATGGAAATGGCCTAGCTTTATCAGATCTAAAACTATATTATAAAGCAGCGGTCATCAAAACCATTTAATACTGGCAAAGAAATAAGTGGTTGATCAGTGGAATAGGTTAAGTTCATAGGACAAAATAGTCAATGACAATAGTAATCTAGTGTTTGCAAACCCAAAGAACATCACTGGGATAAGAATTCACTATTTTATAAAAACTGCTGGGAACATTGGAAACTAGTATTGCAGAAATTAGGCTTAGACCCACACCTAACACTGTATACCAAGATAAGTTCAAAATGGGTTCATGATCTAGACATAAAGAATGATACTATGAATAAATTTGAAGAACATAGTGTAGTTTACCTCTCAGATCTGTGGAGGAAGGAATTTGAAATGAAGAAGAACTAGAGATCATTATTGATCACAAAATAGATAATTTTGATTATATTAAGCTAAAAAGATTTTGTACAAGGAAACCTAATGCAGACAAGATTAGAAGTGACACAATAAACTGGGAAGACATTTATCCATTCAAGGGTCCTGATAAAGGACTCATTTCAAAAATATGTAGAGAATTGTCTCAAATTTATAAGAATTCAAGCCATTGTGCAATTGACAAATGGTCAAAGTATATGAATAGACAATTTTCAGATGAAGAAATTGAAACTATATAAAACTATATAAAAAGGTGCTCCAAATCATTATTGATCATAGAAATACAAATTAAGACAACTTTGAGACACCACTACTCACCTGTCAGATTGGCTAAGATGACAGGAAAAGATAAT
The DNA here is from genome assembly GCA_023553655.1 of Myrmecobius fasciatus. NCBI lineage: Eukaryota > Metazoa > Chordata > Mammalia > Dasyuromorphia > Myrmecobiidae > Myrmecobius > Myrmecobius fasciatus. The sequence goes on along the minus strand of JAJPUD010018860.1, from coordinate 20,220 downwards.
GATGAATGTTGGAAGGGATGTGGGAAAACTGGGATACATTGTAGGTGGAACTGTGTACAGATCCAACCATTCTGAAGAGCAATTTGGAATTATGCTCAAAAAATTATCAAATTATGAATACCCTTTAACCCAGCAGTGTTTCTACTGGGCCTATATCCCAAAGAGATCTTAAAGGAAGGAAAAGGAACCGCATGTGCAAAATTGTTTGTGGCAGCCCTTTTTGTAGTGTCAAGAAACTGGCAAGTGATGAATGCCCATCAATTGGAGAATGGCTTAGTAAAATTATGGTGTGTGAATATTATGGAATATTATTGTTCTCTAAGAAAGGACCAGCAGGATGATTTCAAAGATGCCTGGAGAGACTTGCATGAACTGATGCTAAGTGAAATGAAAAGAACCAGGAGATCATTATACATGGCAACAAGAAGACTATATGATGATTTATTCTGATGGACATGGCTCTCTTCAACAATGAGATGTTTCAGTCCAGTTCCAATTGTTCATGATGAAGAAAGCCACATACACCTAGGAAGAGACCTGGAATGGCTAGGCTACCTTAATTGGCTTTTTTTTTTCATTAATTCCCTTGAAATTCTTGACCTTTTGTTCTTCAAGATGAACTTTGTTATTATTTTTGCTAGGTCTGTAAAATAATTTCTTGGGAGTTTGATTGGTATGATACTAAATAAGTAGAATAATTTAGGTAGTATTGTCTTTTTGTTATATTTACTTGGCCTATCCATGAGCACTTGATATTTTTCCAACTGATTGTCTGATTTTATTTCTATGAAAAGTGTTTTGTAGTTTTGCTCATTTAGTTCCTGACTTTCCCTTTGCAGAAAGATTCCCAAATATTTTATACTACCGACACACTTTAAAGGAGAGTGAATGGAGAGAATAAATGAGAGACAAATACTGTTAGTAATAGTAATTGGAAAAGGAATTTTGAAGCACATTTCTTTGATAAGGCCTCATTTCTCCAACATACAGGGAAATGAGTGAAATTTATATAAAAAAAATTAGAGACGTGTTCCAACTGATAAATGATCAAAAGATATGATTTATGCCCAAAGGGCTATAAATTAATGTATATTCTTTATACTAACAACACCACCACTTGGCATGAATAGCAAAAGAGATTTTTTTAAAAAGGAAAATGACCTAAATATGCAAAAAATATTCACAGAAATTATTTTCTAAGGGCAAAAAAAAATTGGAAATTAAGTGAATTCCAATCAGTTGGGGAATGGCTCAATAAATTGTGGTGTATACTTATGATAGTATATTATTGTTCTATTGGAAAGGATGAGCAGGATGCTGTCAGGGAAAAAAAATCCTGGAAAGACTCAATTAAATTGAAATGTATTGTATACAAAGTAATAACAATTTTCTGTGATAACTACCTGTGAATGACTTTGTATTCTCAGGAGTAAAATTATCCATAGATACTCTGAAAAAATCCTATCCATATCCAGAGAAGGAACTTATTGTGTCTGAATACAGCCTGAAGACTTCTCTCTTTCATTTTGAATTTCGCTCTCTTTTTTAGCAACTTTTCTTAAGGATATTTATTTTCAATAAGGTGGGAGTTAGGTTGGTTTTTTTCACGACTTCACTTTTATGGAAATGTTTTACATAATTTCAAAAGTGGTTTATTAATTCTGGATCAGACTAAAGACAAATTTAGAAACAAATGTAAAAAAAAATTTCCTTTTGAATGTAATTGGGGAAAAAATAAAGACAAATCAAAAAAAAAAAAGAAATCATTTTGTTTTATGAACTTATGCATTTTTTTTGCATTTGGTGAATCCCATGTGTAAGGAATAACAACAAAAAAGTTAAAAACATGAATAGTATTTTAGACCAAATTAGAAATGATATATGTCTGTTGATTATTGAACAAAATAGCATATACAATTCTCATCAAGACATTGCTTCTTTATAAAATATGAACATTTTAATTTGTATAATCCTAACGAAAGAAATAAAGCAGACATATTATTTACATACCATGTTGAAAACAATGAAATACCAAATAAGTTAAATAAAAAGCCACTGAAAATATTGAAATTAATGGTTATCCAAAACAAATTAATTTGATTAAAAAAAAGAGAAAAAGGAAAACATCTAAATAATTCATGCTAAAGGAGAAATCACTGAAAACATAAAAGGATGATGAATATTTGAATTGATTGTTATATGCAGTTATATTTTAATAACAGATAATTTAGGGAAAGTTCATGCTATCACGTACATAAATATTAAATACTAATAGTTATGTAGACACATAATAAATCCATGCATACATGCATTTAAAAAGATATATGTGTATGAATATATTATGTTTTCCTAATCATATGTATATAGATATATTGTGTTTTATGTTTCAGCTTTCCCCCTAGACTCTTTTAAATTCCTTTAAATAATTATCCTTAATACATTTTAGTGCATCAGGAGCTACAAAAAGACAGAAAAAACAATTTTTCCATCTGAAGGCAACTTAGAAGGTCAGCAGGACAGGTCTGTTGCACGAGGGTCAGCATTGCCTTGACTCCAGTAAACCAAAAGCAGGCCTTAGAATGTCTGAATCAATTGCTGCAGTTGTGATTTCAAGATCTTTTAGCCCACAGACACCAAGAACAATTTGGAAGGTTGTTAGGAAAGCTTTGTTGCACCAAAGTGTGAGGGGAGCCCCTACAAACCAGGAGCAGGCCTCCAAATCATTGAATCAGCTGTGGTGGCAGCAGCAGCAGTAGCAGTAGTGGCTTCTGTAAATGTCAGCCAAAGGATAGTATGGGGATCAAGCAACTTATTAGGAGGAGATTATATTATAAGGATTATATATTATTAAGAATATATTATAGGATCTTTGCTAGCATTGAAGCAGAATTCTGTTGCTTTGATCATTCTCAGAACAAAATTGTAGTGCTCATTTACAGACCCATAATAAGGAGGAGCAGTAGCAAAGAAGATTGGGAATCCTCCTCACAGTTCCAGGGCAGTAAAGAGTGCTTTTTCATATTATCATAATAAAATCAAAATAAAATCATATCCTCATTTTTAAGTATGTCCATAACACAAATATGGTTCTCAAGAGTTTTTTTTTTCTTTTACCTTTTTATGTTTCTCTTGAGTTCTGTGTTTGAGGATCAAATTTTTTGTTCAGTTCTGGTCTTTTCATTAGAAATAGATGAAATTCACCTATATCATTGAATGTCCATCTTCTTTCCTGAAAGATAATGTTGTTTTTATCTGGATAACTTATTCTTGGCTATAATCCCAGTTCCTTTGCTTTTCAGAATATCAGATTCCAGGCCCTTCAATCCTGTAAGGTAAAAGCTGCTAGGTCCTGGGTGATCCTAATTGTGGCTCCTTGGAATTTAAATTGTTTCTTTCTGGCTGTTTGCAATATTTTTTTTTCCTTGGTGAGATAGTTCTGAAATTTAGCCACGATATTCCTTGGGGATTTAATTTTGGGGTTTCTTTCAGAAGGTGATCGGTGGATTGTTTCGATGGCTATTTTACCTTCTGATTCTAAAATATCAGGGCAGTTTTCTTTTATGTTTTCCTGTAAAATGATGTCTTTTGTCTAAAATGTCTAAAATGTCTAAATGTCTAAATGTCTAAAATGATTTTCTTGTTCATTGCATTCTTTTTTCCATTTTTTTCCATTGTTTTTTGCAGTGATCTCATTTCATTTCCCCATATTTCTTCTAACTCTCTTTTAAGAGCCGTTATGCAATCTTCAAAGAAATCCTTGTGACATGAGGTCCAGCTTATGTCTCTTCTTGGGGCTTTTTCTGGAGTTGCTTTACCTTTAGGGACCTCAAGATTTGAGGTCTGCTCTTCACTTTCTCCATAAAAGCTGTCTATGATGAGAGTTCTTTTTGTTTTTTATTCATTTCTTTAAGGTGTGAGGTCTGTCCAAGGCAAAGGAGGGATAGCTGCTTTAATTTGCCCTGGGGTAGTTCAGCTGATTGAGTTATTTTTGGGTGCTAGGCAGTTCTGCTGATTGACTGATTGCTTTAGAGTGCTGTGTAATGACAGCTAGCTCCAGCACTCTTCAGGAGTTCAATGGTGAACAATCTAACCCCCACAAAAGGCAGATCTGCCAAACCACCTGTTTACAATCAAGACAGATTGGGCCAAGAGGTCCTAAGAAGACTCCCAGGTGTGGGAAAGCCACAAAGCTCCAACTCCTGCTCCAGCTCCCTGCCCTGGTCTCCCCGTTCTGCAGTCTGGATTCAGCAGACCACCTCCCTGCCAAATTCAAATAGACCTGTTTTGAAGTTCTTCCAGAGTATCTTCTTCTAGAAAAGTGTTGTAGTCCAGATATTGTGGATTCTTTGACTTCAAAGCCAGTATAGAGGCTTCATCTGCTGTTGTTTTGAGGGAAGATTAGAAAAAGATACAAAGAGCCATCTTGGCTCCACCCCCAGAATTTTTAAAGAAATTGCCTTTTTTCCTCCAACCCTAATAACTTTCTCTTGCATACCTCTCATTTCTTTTCTCCTTTTTCTTCTACTTCTTTGATTTGCCTTTTAAAATCTTTTATGAGCATTTCCAAAAATCTCTTAAGTGTGGGAGATTAGACTAGATATCCACTTAGTTCCACTTAGACCAATTCATATCATGTTTTGAGAATTTCCCTGTGAACATTTTGTTTTTGTCTGAGTTTGTGTTTTGGTCTTCACTGTCTCCATAATAGCTTTCTATGTTCAAGATTCTTTTCTGTTTCTTGCTTGTTTTCTTTTCTTTTTGTATTTTTTTCTTTTCTGACTAGAAATTGAATGGATGCCCATCAATTGGAGAATGGCTGAATAAATTATGGTATATGAATGTTATGGAATATTATTGCTGTGTAAGAAACGACCAGCAGGACGATTTCAGAGAGGCCGGGAGAGACTTGCATGAACTGATGCTGAGTGAAACAAGCAGAACCAGGAGATAATTATACACAGCAACAACAATACTATATGATGATATATTCTGATGGACATGGTCCTCTTCAACAAGGAGATGTCTCTAACTAGTTCCAGCTGCTCAATGATGAACAAAGCCATATATACCCAGGGAGAGGCCTGTGGGATCTGAGTCTGGACCACAACATAGCATTTTTTACACTCTCTATTGATGTTTGCTTGCATTATGTTTTCCTTCTCAGCTTTTTTTTTCCTTTCCTGTATAGCAAGATATCTATAAATATGTATACACATATTCAATCTGTCAAATATTTTAACATAATTATCATGTATTAGACTTCCTGCCATCTAGGGAAGGGGCTGGGGAGTAGGGGGGGAAATTTGTAACAGAAAGTTTTGCAAGGGTCAATGTTGAAAAATAACCTATGTATATGTTTTGCAAATAAAAAGCTTTAACAAAAAATATTCTTCTCTTTCCAAAACAGCAAGCAATCTCTTGCAGATTAAACATATGCAGTTCTTTTAAATGTATTTGACCAAAAGGGGATCTGACCATCTTTTTTCTTCTGACTTTCCTTTTTCTATAGTGTTTTCAAGCTCACATAATTCTTTCTTCTTTTTTTTTTTGAATGGATAGTTCTGTCTAATCTTTTTTTTTTTTTTTTTTACTTTTAATTCTCTGTCTTCATTATTTCCTCTAACTTCCTTTGGTTCATATGCTTCTATTTTTCTCAGCTTTCAGCTTCTCAAGTTCTTCCAAATTTTCTTTCCAAAAATTCAATCTTTGATTAACAATTCCAAAAATTGTTAGTTATTTATATCATAACTAATTTTTTTTTAAATGAATTCCTTAATTATTCTAAATCTGAACAGAAATTGAATTAATCATATCAATATTAGGAGCTTTAGTCACTTGTTCACTAATATGAATAATGGAACACCTCAAATAATTGAATATAAATATAATTTTAAAGTCAACAAAATCCAAAAATGGGGAAAACACAAATAGTAGAAGGCAGGTTTCCATCTTCAACTTAGATGGTTTTTCCTGCTATGCATTGAAGGTAAACCACCAATGTTCTTCCATGTTCTTTAAGCACATTTTCATGGCAAAATGTCAATGTGATTGTTTTTAGTACTCAGACTATTTTTCTTTTTATTATATTTATGGATTCTCATATATTTTATGCTTTGTTCTATTATTGTCTATTCCAACACAAGAACATTAATCATTTTTCCATACAAATGGGACTTGCTATTTGATTTTTTAAAGAATACTTAAATTTGATAGGTTTTAAAATACTCTTATTCTCTAATAGAATTTTTCCACTTTTAAGGATATATGTCAGTGCCATAAGCCTAGGTCTACCTAAGAGAAAAGCACAGTAGCACATTTTGTTTTTAGACGTATGTACACTGTTTCTTAATCAAAGGTGAATTCTGCTTTTGCACATAATCAAAAGCAAGCAGAAGAGTCTGCATGTCTCAACAAGGTTTTGTTTTATGTCAACAACTGTACATTTGTTATTTTTTTAAAATATTATGTTCCTTACCAAATACAAGGTAAGACGAAGAATAACTTAGTTGACACATGCTGTAAAACATGGTTGATGGCATACAGTCTTCTCTTTGTGCTATAAACTAGGTTTTATGGCATTATTATCTTTCACTAGCACTCCATGTGCAAGGAAGAAAAATGATGGCTGAACAGAAGGGGAGCCAACATTTTCTTTAAAAATGTACAAATATACTAGTTTCTATTAATCCAACCTTGTAATGCTTCCCCAAAGTATTGAAGCAATAAATTACCTCTCCATATTTATGGCATATATAGTGAGAATAAATTTGTTAATAAATTCTATTATTCTTGGAAAGACAAACATCATATTAGTGTTATTTCCTTATACTATGACATCACCTTCATTTTTATGTGTCTTGTGTTTTCCATTTTGTCAATTAATTTATTTATTTTGTCCATGTTATTAAGAGTTTTTTTTTTTAATTTTTCACTGGTAAATCTAGATTCTATTAGAATCAGTTATCCTTAAGCATCAATGACATATTTTAAATGATAATAAAATGGTCTTGAGAAGCATTAGGATTCAATCCCTACAACAACTTTCCACATATCATGCAATTTAATTATCTTTCTCTGTCTAGGATAGTATGGATTGAAAACTATAATGATTATATACCTTTGACTATATATGTATTTATATATGTAATATATAAATATATATATATATATACATATTTTTTTTTCTTGAGGCAATTGGGGTTAAGTGACTTGCCCAGGGTTATACAGCTAAGAAGTGTGAAGTGTTAAGTGTCTGATATCAGATTTGAAATCAGGTCCTCTTGACTTCAGGGCTGGTGCTCTACCTACTGTGCCACCTAGCTGCCCCCATATATTTTTTTTAAATAGAACATTTAAATTTAAAAGAACCTCAATGACTATCTAGTCAAATCCATTCTGAAAAAAAAAATTCCCACTCTGATCTTTCTGATAAAGAATCATATGGTTTCTGTTTGTGAACATCTAAGAAAGTTTGTGAAAAGTCTTGAAATTGCCTCTTTCACATATGGGTAGAATTAATGTGATAGAGATTGTCATTTCCCCTCCATATCAAACTGAAATTTGTTCTTCATCATATATCCTACCTCATCTTATTAGTCACCAAAGAAGATTAGTCTAACTTCCCACATGACAGCCAATTAAATTTCTAAATGCAGCAAATATATCTGTCATGAGTCTTGTCCTTTTCTAATTCATTCAAGGATTTCCTTTATAACATAGGATCAATCTCTTTCACCATTATGATCGACCTTCTCTAGATCCCTTTCCTAAGAAGTGATAAGCCATTCTTTGTTTGGGTGGTAATTCATTCGCTTTGAGGAATAAATCAACAGAGGACTGCTGAAAAAAGGACAAAAATAAGTTGATTCTACTTCAAGAATATACTACGGTCTCTCTGAGGCATACACTTCTTTACTGTGACTTCAAGGAAATATAGGAAAGGATTTCTCACTGATGCTTACCTGGTAAGGTAAGAGACATAATCCATCTCTTAATTTCCTATTTAAAAGCTCCTAGGAAGAGCATTTATGAGGTATTTGAGTGAAATTTCAACTGAAATGTGAGGAGAACAAAAATTACCAGGTAAAGCTGCCCAAGGGAACAAGGACAGAAGGAATAAGGGGAATGGAAAAATTGACTGTTTATAATATAATTTTCTCTATGAAAGTAGTCAATATACCAGCACTTTCTCAGTTTGGATCATGTTCAAATGAACATAGAAATGGATTGGAAGTAATGAAAATTCAGTCAAACCAAAAAATTATTCACTGTCTATTCTATATGGTATGTTATTCATAATGTTGTTTTCATCAGACTGTGAGTTCACTGAGAGGATGGTCTGTTATTTCTTTTATAAGTATATTTCCTATTATTTTTAGTTCCCATTATTTAAGATAAAATTTCTCTAATATGTGATTAATGCCTGACTGCAAAAGCAAAAATAAATTAGCCCCTGCCCACAAACAAATTAAATAAATTAACAATTTAAAAGAGTGTGATAGTATATTTAGGGGGAGAGATAGGGAATTAGTGAAGGCATTGAAGAAAGGACCCTTGACATAATTTTTCACAGTTAGAGATAAGGGACATTGTATTCCATAAATAAGATTCTATTCACTGTGGAAATGAATAGAAGAGGGATAAAAAGTGCCAGGATTAGAGAACAAATATTAATCTAGTTGAAAATATAATGATTGCCCATTGCCTCTGAGATAACGCACAAACTACAGTTTTCATTTATTTTCCTCTCTAACCTATCTCCAAATTATCTGTCCAAAATTATTTCACATTACTCTCATTCACATATTCACATTTTAAAAGTGCTTAGCATATTGTTTGAAACATAGAAAATGCTACATAACTACTTGAGCCCTCTTCACTGAACTTTCATCATACATAGACCTTCACAATCTTATTTTTTTTCCTTCTACCACAATGGTATTACTACTTTTTCTCTAATCTTGATATTTCCTTATATCTACTACCAATCTTTCCTGGCTCATTTCAAGTTTCAGCTAAAGTTCCACCTTCTTCAAGAATGCTTTCCCAATACTCTATAATATTAAAGCTTCCACTTTGACATCACCCACAATTTATCCTCCATATAACTTTTTTTTTTTTAAATAATTGTTTTCAACCATTAGGTTGTGATCTTGAGAGCATATTTAGTTCTCAGAACGCTGATTGCACAAGATAAACAGATCTGGAGATAAATAATAATCAATGCTAGGTAATTGATCAGTTGATTGATTGTTACAGTCTTGTGATATAGTCAAGGAAGTGGATGATGAAGTACTGTTTCTATACTTTGGCTCAAAAATATGTTTTTTTTTCTTCACATTCATTTAAGTTGTTTCCTAGGTGATATGACATTATCTTCTATCCTTTAATCACCAAAACCTCATAATCCTTATAAATTTAATAGTGTGTTGTTCAATCTATAAATTGAAGCAAAATTCCTTAACACTCAGTTAAAGCGGTTAATGGATTTATTAATTGACTTCACTGATGTAGCTGAGCAACTACAAGTTACAAGCCTCAAACATGAAGACTAAATCTTTGCAGCATCATTGATTTAGAACTAAAAAGGACTTTAAATTTCATATAATCTGATTCCATCATTGTACACATGATGAAATTAAATTCTACTGAAATTAAATCATTTTGCCAGGTTTACAATAGAATGGCAAAGACAAAATTTGAAGCCAGGTCTTTTGATTCCTAATCTAATAGATGTATATTTATCTAGCAGAACAGACTGGTAAAGAGTGGTCAGAATATTAGAACCAGGAGAGATGAGGAGATGAGTATCTCAGGAGACAGGATAAAAAGAGACTGTGGAAAGAGGGAAAGACAAATTATCTTAAAAGTTTTATAAACAAAAAATGATAAGGATTTAGAAGAGCTCATCTGTTTTAGAAGTTAAAAGATCCCCCCCCCCAACACTGGAGAGAATAAGTTGGGGAGTTGTTGATGAATAAGGCCATATGTCATCAGAATTTTCCACATAACCACGTTTTGGGGATGTATGGGAAGCAAGTTAGGATGACTTGTAATATTTTAGTATTGAATGGAGGAAAAGATATAGGATTATAGATTCAGAGTTTTGTAGTGTCAATAGCAATTTTTTTATTTTAATTTTTGGTTAGTTTTATATAGACTTGTGAACAATGATGGAGCCACTAGATAAGTAGTTGTTAAAATTATGAAAAACATAATGAGAAAGTAATGATCCACAGATTAAGCTACTTGGGCAAATAAGAATTGATACCAAGGCAAAATTAGAGCAATTGGATCAGATAAGAAGGGTTTCCCTTCAACAGAGACCATAGTAAAGGAGAATTATATCAATAAATGTAGAGAGATGATCCATTGCAGAGTCAGGAAAATATTGAAATTGATAACTAATGGCATTGATTTTCTTTTCTTTAATTTTTAAAGCTTTTTATTTTCAAAAATTATGTATAGATAATTTGATGTTAACCCTTACATAACCTTGTATTTCAGATTTTCTCCTCCTTCCCCCCACCTCCTCCCCAAATGTCAAACAATCCAATATATGTTAACCATGTTAAAATATATATTAAATTATATATATATATATATATATATATATATATATATATGTATTTATACAAGTCCTTTGCTACACAAGAAAAATCAGATAAAAAAGTAAATGAGTAAGAAAATAAAATGGCATTGATTTTCTTAGTAAATTGGAATTATCAACATCTCTTACTTATATTAATAATAGATAATTAGCAATTATACAACATTTCAAGGTCTGCAAAACTATGTATTATTTATACACACATGCATACATACATATAGATGTGTATATATATATCACATACATGTATACATATATATCATTTCCTTTTTTGTTTCTAGACAACTTTGAGTTCTCTCATTAATATGCTAATTTTATTAATGAGAAAATAAAAACATAAATGGCTTTCCCAAGTTCAATTGAATAGACAAGAACAAAAGCTGAAGACAGTGGCAAGTTTGATATGACATTCAAGTTTTGAAAAGAGAGAGAAAACAGTTTAGAACATCTGAGGGAATTTAGATAGAAAATTAATCAAGGAAAAAATAATAGAATCCCTAGGCAGCTGTGAGGGTCTAGCAATGATTCCTTAGCATGAATTTGTAATGAATCAATTTAGCACAGTTTTGTAACTTCCTTCAACTGCTCTCAGCAGCCTCAGAATTTGAGCAGACAAAGCAGATGGTGGAAATGATCAGGGATTATGAATTGGCAGAAGAAAAAGTTTTGGTGAAAAAAAGTGAATAATACTCTATCACCAGTTGAATTGGTTAACCATAGTGTTGCCTCTGTAAAGAGAAGATAATAAGATCAGAAAAAGAATTCAGAGTCTAAACAACTAAACAGCATTACAGGACCATAAATTATTTGACATCTCCATTACCATGTTAAATTCTGGGTTGCAATTTCAAGATAGAAAGGAATACTTATGGTCAGTCACAAGAGAAAAGGAACCAGTACCAGATCCAACAGAGGCAGTAGTATTTGAATATATAGGAAAGCAAGGGACTTAGTCACTTTTCAGGGAAAAGTGGGGTACTAGAATTATGAGCTACAGGGGAAAAGGAGCTTTTCCTCGATAATGACAAGATAATAGACCAGAAATTCAGTGATCATAGCATCCCCACAGAATGCACCACCTTGGAATCTCAAAAAAACACCCAGAACTAATTCTGGAAAAAAAAAAAAAAAGGAGAAATACAAACTAAAAAAAAAAGCTTGAGATACAAGTATACCAAATCTCACCACTAGATGAGAAAACTTCAACTTTAATACAAAGTTCAAAGTCAAGAAATAATTTGAAGTAATGAGCAAACAACCACCAAAATAATTTGATATAAGAAATTGCTGTGGGGCAACATGAAAATACTAGCAATCAAAGTCTTGAAAAATCCTAAGTGTACAAAACCCCAACAGCAATTTCTTGGAGAGTTAAAAGATACAAGAGAGGAAGAGGAAAAACTTGGAAAAAATGATAGTAATATAAGACTATTAAGAAAAGAAAGTTAACATCTCAGTAAAAGAGACACAAAAATATTAAAGAAAATACATTTCAATAATGCTTCCATTCAAGGCTTAGTTTCTGCAGCAGCAAAACTCATAAAAATACAGAATGAAAAAATTTTCCCACCCAGGATAATTTTAAAGGCTGACAGAAAAAAACTAAGTTTGGCAGAGACTACACCAGCTCAACCCAGACCCTAGCAAACCAGGAATAGGCATTGGGAAGACTGAATCAGTGGCAGCAGGGGTAGTTTCCAGATCTCTCAGGACACATATGCAAAAGACAACTTAGAAGATTGCTAAGAAAGGATTGCTGTACCTGGATGAAAGTGAAGCAGAGTCCAGCACAGGTCACATTAGCACAGCCATTCAGGAACTGACCCTGAGAGCCAATGAATCAGCAGCAGCAGTGCTGGATCCTAAAACTATCAGCACACAAACAGTAAGGGGGTCAAGCAGGCTGTCAGAAGGAAATTACATGGGTCTCTTTGCTAGCATTGAGGCACAACTCTGTTGCTTTGCTTATGTATTTGAATCCAAGTCGCAATCCTGGGTTGCAATTCCAGGGAAAGAAGGAGCACCACTACACCAGAACTTGTAGTCACAGCAGAATGGGCTCATAAGAGTTCCAAGGCAGAAAACAGTGTGTGGGGTCACTCACAGACTTGAGCACAGCCTAGGAAAGAAGTAAATACTTCTCTCCTTAAATCATGACTCCTTGACTTAGGTTATATCTGAGAACTTAGAGGCCTAAAAGTATCTCTGAAAACAGTTGTACAATATCCCTGAAGCTTAAACAATGCACCTTCCACCCTGGAAGGAAAGTCATAATTTAAGAAAGAGTTAAAAGTTAAGTAATAGACTGGGGAAATAAGCACAAGTTGGAAAAAAGATTCTGAACATTGAAAGATGCTATGGGTACAGAGAAGATCAAAGCACAAACTTAGAAGAAGAAAATGAAGAAAACTCCTGCATTCAAAACATCCAAGAAAAGTAAGCATTCAAATGTGGACCACAACATAACATTGCCATGCTCTCTAGTGATGTTTGCTTGCATTGAATATATATATATATATATATATATACATATATATATATATATATATATATGTATGTATATATATATGTATGTATATATATATATTTCATTATTTTTCTCATGTATTTTTGTTTAATTTTGGTTTGGGTGTATGGTTTCTTTTTCAACGTGATTCTCTGATTTTTTTTTCTTGTAGATATGATTTTTCTTGCAGAACAAAATAAGTGTGGAAATATATATACATATATTCGATTTGTCAAGTATTTTAACATAATTAACATGTAGTGGATTTCCTGCCATCTAGGGGAGGAGTGTGAACTAATGGTTTAAATTTTGTAACAGAAAGCTTTGCAAGGGTCAGTGTTGAAGAATTAACCATACATATGTTTTGCAAATAAAAAGCTTTAATAAAGAAAAAAAGAAAAAAAAGAAAAGTAAGCATTCATTTTGAGCCTTGAAAGAGCTCAAAAATATTAAAAATCAAGTAATAGAGGGGAAAGGAAAATTGGGAAGACTTCTGAGAACTGAGTAAAATTTATTAAAAAACAGTAATTTCCCAGTTAATAAATAATTTAAAAATATAAACTTTTTTTATATAAAGTGATCAAAGCTATCTACAGCCATATGAAAAAGTGCTCTATCTTATTATTGCTTAGAGAAATACTATGCTAAACAATTCTGAGGTGTTAACTAAGGTGTTTTGATCTATTCTATTGACTAATAGGATAAAAGAGGGAAATGACAAATAGTGGAGTGGATATAGGAACAAATGAGACAGTAATTCACTCTTGGTGGAGTTGTAAACCATTCTATAGAGCAATTTGGAATTCTGACCAAAGGGCCATAAGAACAAACATATCCTTTGACTTAGCAATACCAATACTAGATTTTTATCACAATAAAAGAGATTCTAAAAAAAGGAAAATGGTCTATATGTACAAAATCTTTATAGAATCTCCTTTGTGGCAGCAAGGAATTGGAAATTGAGAGAATGCCCATCAATTTGAGAATAGCTTAACAAATTGTGGTAAGTTTAATGGAATACTATTATGCTATAACAAATAATGAGTAGGATGTTCCTGAAAATACCTGGATGCATATATATAAGATTATGCAAAATGAAAAGTACTGTGTACAAAGCAACTATATTATGGTAAACTGACCAGTTGTGAAAACCTTACTTATTCTCAGTAATGCAATAATCCAGTACAATTCTAGGGAATTTATGATGAATAATGCTATCCATCCCGAGAGAAAGAAGTGATTGTGTCTGAATGCAAATGAATATATATATGTATGCATTGATATATATATATATGTATATATGTGTGTGTGTACATATATATATATATATATATATATATGTACATATATATATATATAAACTTTCATTATTTTTCTCGTGTATTTTTGTTTAATTTTGGTTTTGGTGCATGGTTTCTTTTACAATGTGACTAATAGGGAAAAAATCTAATGACCACACATATATAAACTAATTGAATTGTGTATCTTCTCAATGGGGGTGAGACATGGGGAGGAAAGAAGGAAAATAATTTGAAAGTCAAAATTTTAAAGACAAACCTTAAAATTCTTTTTACATTTAACTGAGGAAAATAAAAACATATTTTTTTTAAAAAGACTTGTTTTTAAAGCATAGACATCTCTGTTTTAGAGAAAATAAGCGCCTCATTCAAAGTAACTGATTAATGCTTATAAAATGTTCTTCTATAATAATATTAAGTGTGTCAAAGAATGGGAAAACATAAAAAGAGTTATCACATATTCAAAAGTATATTAAGCACAGTTTATGTTCTTTGAGTCTTTCCATGGACTAGAGCAAAGAAAGAATTTTTTCAATGATGTCTATTTAAAAATATTTTTAATTGAAGTAAACTGTGAAGTTTAACATTAGAAGTATTAAAAATAAAGGAAAGAGATGAAATGTAATCAAACAAAACAGAAAGATAGAAATGGATGATAAAGAGTTATTTATCAGCAGACCATATAAAGATTTGTGGAGGGGCAGTTAATTCAATGAGTTCTTACCCATTTTTAAGCATATGTCCAAAATGTTACTTTTCTTTTTCCCTTTGACGAGTAAGCAGAAAATAAGTTCATAGATATATATGTCTATTCAAAACTGCAGGATGTGCTAATTATCATGGAGTATTTTCTCAAACATTCTAACATTCAAATTATGCCTTTATAATCTATTCTTAGACATCTGACATAAATATATCTCAAAATCAAAAATAACATGGCTGCTATCATCAGGTGGTATATAGGAGCATATTTTTCTATATATTAAATAGTCATAATTAGCACTTAAAATATATCATTTAGATGTTAATTAATTCATACTTCCCTTATCTAAATTGAACATATATCAGGTCTAACAAACTAAAATATTACAATGAAATGCACACTATAAAAGAAAAATGAATACTTTTGAAAATACTTCTATTAGGATTGGCTAAGTCAAAATATTCTAGTCAACCAAGTAACCATTTTTATTACTTGAGCACACACATTGTACCTTGAACTGTATTAGGAATTAAAACAATGAAATATGAAGCAGAGTTTTTGAACTCAAGGGTCTTATTATTTTTGCCGCACTTAAGTGACACTTCAAAGATACTTCAATGGGCTTCATCTATTGCTATTTCAATAAATATACAATTTCTGCATTTCTCTAAAGTTGTTGATCATGATTGACCCCTACTATTTCATTATATGAAACTTTTGCCTATTTATTATCACAAATCTTCCATGAGGGACTTACCCACCATATTAATGCCTTCCTCTGAGTGACTTAAAATTTCAGGTATATGAATAGAATTCACATGATATTCATAACATGAATGATTCAAGAAAGGATAGACCCATCTTATTTATAGTCAAGTATCTCCCTGATGATATCTTACATGATAATTTTAAGAGCAATTTTCCTTTGGTAATATGCTATAGTCTATTTGCACCCATACCTAGACATCCCATTCTTCATATTGCCTTTTTTGGTGACCTTCACCATTTTTTCATTAGATAATGTAGCATTACTTTACTTTCATTCATATGACTGAGATAGCACAGGAGAGAAAATATAGGACAGCCAACATAATTGGATTTTGAGAGAGTTTATTAGCCAGCTAGTGACTGAACTCCCTAGTAGAGTTCAGCTTCAAGTCTTGATAGAGACAGACTTTTAAGCACATTTGCCTCCTCCTGGTACAGCCTTGGGGTTACATTTGACGTTAAACATTGTCCCCATTACTTGCTCACAATTGGGAGATAACAGGATTTGGGGTAAGCACATAATTGCAGATGACGCCATGCTATTTCTGGGTAAGGGTAAACTGATATTGTTGAGCAAACACTTCTCGGACCCTGGTTGGGCAAACACTGTTAAGAAATTCCAAGGCTCCTTAACCCAGAAAGGGGGACCAGTCTTCTGTCCATTTCAATGGCATCAAAAGAAAAATATTGTTATTCCAACTGAACACATTAATGAATAATTTTTATCACATTTTTGTTCTGTATAAGCAACTAGGTGGAGTACTAGTTATAGTAATATAAAAATTTAGTCTGTAGTTTCAAGGAGTTTATGTTCTAAAAAAGAAGACAGTATCTATAAGTAAGAATGACTGCTCTTAAATGAGTCTTTTCAACTGGGAAGTAAATGAGATTCTGTTTATGAATAATTAGCTTGATACATAACTGAAGACAGCAAGCTGTTAACAAAATCAAATTATATTAAAAACTAATTTTATTTGTTGATGGTATATGGTGTTAAATAATTGTATATTAAACTTTTTCAGGGTTTTACATCCAAAGCAATTAAAATGACAATAAAGAAATGTTTGACAGATATAAATAAATGGAATCATATTATAATAAATATCATGCATAAGATCATTAGTGAGATTTATAACTGGAAGAAGAGAAGCACCATTCATGACATGAAAGCTTGGGATAGAAGATAGATATACTTCATTGCTATAATGCTACTCATACAATACAAAAGGAAAAGGCTCAGGCAACAATTATGATCTGTATCCCCTGTGGAGTATTTATGTAAATGAACTCGTGAAAGTTACACAGATTTAGAAGGTTTGGAAGAATTGAAATCTAAACTATGAGGAAATGAGTACCTATATCAGTAAGAAAACTATTTTTTCTGCTCATTTCACTTTGCATCAGTTAATAAGAGTCTTTCCAGGATTTTTATGAAATCTTCCTATTCATTATTTCTTATTGTACAATAATATTTCATTGCATTAATTTACTATAGTTTGTTCAGCCATTCCTCAAGTGATGGACATCCCCTCAATTTTCAATATTTTGCCACCATGATAAAAGGCTTATATAAATACTGTTCTATATAATTCTTTTTGCTTTTATATGATTTTTGGGGGATATAGACCTAGTATTGATATTATTGAGTCAAAGGATATATAAATTTTGTTTGCCCTTTGGGCATATTTCCGAATTGCTCTCTCAGAAGGTTGGAACAGCTCACAACTTCTTACACAATGCATTAGTGTCCTAATTTTCCCACATCCTCTCTAATATTTATCATTTTTATTCTTTCTCATATTAGTCAATCTGATGAGTGTGAGGTGGCTCAGTTGTTTTAATTTGCATTTCTCTAATCAAAAGCGTGATAAAGCACTTCATATGCCTAAAGATAGCTATTATTTCTGCCTCAGAAAACTATTTGTTCATATCCTTTGACTCTTTTTCAATTGGAGAATGACTTGTATTTTTATAATTTTGAGTCCACTCTCTATGTATCTGAGAAATGAGGACTTTATTAGAAGCACTTACTATAAAGATTGCTTCTCATCTTTTTTTCTTTTTTCTTTTTTCTTTTTTTTACTATTGAGTTTATTTCAATTCATTAGCTTAGATGTTAGGTACCTGAACTACTCCATCTATCTACCACTCAATTTCTTAGCCAATATCAGATAGTTTTGATGATTACTGCTTTATAATAAAATTTGAAATCTAGGATTGCTAAATCACCTTCCTTTGCATTTTTTCCTATTAATTCTCTCAATATATTAGACCTTTTGTTCTTCCAAATGAATTTGGTTATTTTTTTTCGAACTCCATAAAATAATTGTTGTCAGTTTGATTGATATGACATTGAATAAGTAGATTAATTTTCATAGAAGTGTCATGTTTATTATATTAGATCAGTCTACTCTTGAGCAGCTGAAATTTTTCCAATTGTTTAAATCTTACTTCAATTACGTGACAAGTGTTTCATAATTGTATTCATATAGTTCCTGGGTTTGTCTTAGCAGATAGATTCCCAAATATTTTATACTGTTAAAAGTTATTTAAAATGGAATTTCTATTGTCTTGGTGCTGGGATTTGTTGCTCATATAAATAAATTCTTATGATTTATATAGATTTATCTTATATTCTGCAGCTTTTCTAAAGTTAATTATTTCATATGTTTTTTTTAGTTGATTCAGCATTAATTAAGACAAAATATGATTTATATTGCTTTTTTTACTAATATTATGAATGATATTGATAATTTTCCTAATATTGAACTGATCTTGAATTCCTGGTACAAAGGCAATCTAGTCATAGTGTATACTCCTTTTGACATACTTTAATTAATTTTCATATATTTTGCTCATAATTTTTGCATCAATATTCCTTAAGGAAATTGGTCTACTATATTCTTTTTGTTTATGCTCTTCCCAATTTTGATTTTACCACTATATTTGTGTCATAAAAAGAGTATTGTAGAGATTATTTTTTGCCTATTTTTCCAAATAATTTATGTAGCATTGGAAATAGTTATTCTTTAAATATTTGGTAGAATTAACTCTTGATCCCATATGACCATGCATATTAGATAATTAGTTTCTAATTAATATTTAATATATTTTTCCAATTCCCTTTGCTAAATGTAATTTTTATTTTGTATTATTATCTGAAAGAACTATATTTAATGTTTCTTACTTTGTACATTTGATTTCGAGGGTTTGATGCCCCATTACATAGTCAAATTTTTGTGTGTTGGTGTCATGTGTTGCTGGGGGAAATGTTTCCCCCATTCTTTTATTTAATACAGATTTTTAGATTTATTTTTATTGACTTGTAATTGGGCAAAATATTCCCTAATGATTGTTTTATTTTCTTCTTCATTGATGGTGATTTCATTGAATATTTGTTTTTTTTTTCTTTCTTTGTTACATAAGGTAAACCAAACCAATGGCTTATCTCTTATTATCTTCCCCCCACCCGATTAAAACCAGTTCCTGGAGTTATTAACTCAGTAGTATTTTTAAAAAAATTCAATATTATTAATCTTACTTTCAATTGTCATCATTTCCAATTTGAATATTTAATTGAGATTTTTAATTTTTTTCTGTATAGTTCTTTTATTTACATACCCAATTCATTAATCTGTTCTTTTTTATTTTGTTGATGTTAGAATTTAGAGAAATACATTTTCTCCGTATTATTGCTTTGTGTATATCCCATATATTTTATATGTTGTTTTATTGTTGTCATTCTCTCAAGTGAAATTAATTCATGTTTCCTATTATTTGCAATTATTATTATTTACCCACTTAATCTTTAGGATTATATTATTTCATTTCCTATTAATTCTTAATCTATTTTTCTACTGCTCTTTGTTGAATGTAATTTTAATTTTGCATTGTAATCAGAAAAAATACATTTAATGTTTTTGCCTTTCTACATTTGATTTTGAGGGCTTTATGCCAAATTACATAGTGAGTTATTGTGTAAGTGCCATATACTGCTGAGAAAAAAAATAATCTTCCCCTCTGTTCCCAATTTTCTCCAAAAGTCAGTCATATATGATTTCTTTAATATTCTTTTACCAACTGAATTCTTTCATTTTTTTTTAATTTTGGGTAGTTTTATTAAATTATGAGAGGGTATACTTGAGTTACCTCTCTAGTACAGTTTTGCTGTTTATTTACTATAATTCCATTAACCTCTCCTTTAAAAAAATCAGATGCTATTCCACTTAATGCAAATATATTTATTATTGATGTTGCTTCATTGTCTACCATTTTTTTACCTAGATGTACATTTTTTCCTACTTTATCTCTTTTAATTATGATTAGTTTTGCTTTT
>JAJPUD010018859.1:0-27730 GCA_023553655.1 Myrmecobius fasciatus | reverse complement strand
TATATATATATATATATATATATATATATATATATATATATATATATGAAAAAGCTGAACTCCTTATGGTAAATTGATAGGATGGTATAGACTGAAGTGATATAAGATGGAAGTCAGGATTGAGCTTTTGGTAGGGACTCTTGAATTAATGATGACCCATTTAAGTAGTTGAGTTGTGTGGAAAAGGGATCAGATTCTCCTGGTTTCAGAGGGTAGAACTCTGACCAATCGGTGGACATTTAAAGGAAGATTTCAGCTTGATAAAAGGAAAAACTTCCTAATGTTTTTTTCTTGTCCAGTGTTTTTCATTCATTTCTAATTCTTTGTGACCTCATTTGGGGTTTTCTTGGCAAAGATACTGGAGTGATTTGTTATTTCTTTCTCCACCTACAGATTCTACAGATAAGGAAACTGAGGCAAACAGGGTAAAGTGACTTGCCCAGGGTCACATAGCTCATAATTTTTCTGACAATTACTAAGTGTTCTAATAATTGTAGCTGTCAAAAAGTGGAATGGAGACCTCTGGACAAGATGGATGCCTGAACAGAGGCAGATCACCCAGGTCCCACATTCACATTCCAGCAAAAACCTGGAATTTCTCAGTAGACTGAATAAGCACCAAAAATTCCCATGAGAAACTATAATAAGTGGCTTCTCCCACCCCAGAATTACACAAAATATAGTTAGAATCCCAAGGATAATAGGAGAAGAGAACTAGTGAAAGCAGTGCAAGTGCAGGCAAAAAAAATCTGGAGGGGCAGCTAGGTGGTGCAGTAAATAGAGCACCAGTCTTGAAGTCAGGAGGACCTGAGTTCAAATCTGATCTCAGACACTTAACATTGCCTAGCTGTGTGACCCTAGGCAAGTCACTTAACCCCAATTGCTTCAGAAAAAAAAAATCTGGAGCTATCCAGGAGACAAACAACAGGGAAGAGACAGCTGAAGCATGCAAGGATATGTGGCCACAGGCAAGAGTTGCTGTCTCCACTGAGAAAGCCCTAGCTTGGTCAGAAAACCTTAACAAAGTCATAAATCCTCAAGATGGGATACTGGAAGCCCATGGCATAAATAGAGGCCAGAGTTGAAGTAAACTTTAACTAGTTCATCCTGTCTCCATTGTCAGAAATGAGTTGAATTTTAACAGAGTTCATCCTGTTCCCATTGTCAACTATATCACACATAGAGGAAGGCCAAATTCCTGGGGCTGTCATGATAAGGCCTACTCAAGTGCTCTTGTGCCATCATGCAGTTCCTCACATAATGCACAGGGGCGTTTGTTCTCCACTAGGACTCTCCATACCTCTCCAGACCCCTTGTTTACTTTCCCTCAGCCTCTTCCTTCTTCCCTTTAAATAGCCCCTTTCACTTACAATCTATTACTTAATCATTTGATTAGCCCAGGAACTTTTTCACATCAATAAAGGGCCCTTGTGATTATGATAACACCTGTTGTGAATTTTTCACATTGCAAAAAGCTCTCCCACAATCCGATACTTCATCACTGCGATCTTGTTAATGGCAGCTCTGAGATCAGAATACCCAGGTACCACCCAGGGCCTCTGAATACTGCATCAAGAAACCCTACCGAAGTTCCTGATCCAGTCAGTCAATAAGCATTTAATAAACACCTGCATATGATGATTTAATGTTAATGTTTTAATGGGAGAAAAAACAAGTGTCTCTTCAGAAATGTAATGTCTTCAAAAGGGAGCTCAGGAAGTTAAATAAGAAAAACAGAGGACCTGGGGGCAGACTAATTTATTCTGAATGTTTCAAGAGGGGAAAGAAAACAGAAAGCAAAAGGCATATATTAGTGTAGAAAGGAAGAAAAAGTAGGTATGGTTACAAAGAGTTTGGTATAAAATTATATCAAATTCAATAAAGGAAAGAGAAATAGAGGTTAAGCGGGAAAATGATGTTAAGTCATTTTTCAGTCATGTCCAACTCTTCATGATCCCATTTGGGGTTTTCTTTGCAAAGATACTGGAGTGGTTTGACACTTCCTTTTCCAGTTCATTTTACAGATGAGGAAGCTGAGGCAAACAGGGTGAAGTGACATGTCCAGGGCCATAATGCTAACAATGAAGTCGTGGGTCTGTAGGTGGGGTTGGCAGAGAAAACTTCAAATATTAATAAGATTATTCCCTGAGGCAAGCAGGAAAGGGCACTGATGGGGATCAGTTCAACCTTACAGGCCCACCCTCTGTGGAGGTCTTGGGTAACTCCACTTTATTGTATCCAGAGTCAACCCCCCAGGGTTAAATTTCCCCTACAAATCTGCCCGCGGGCCCGCAATCTTTGCTGAATCCCCTTTGGCTTAGCCCCCCACAGCATTCTGCCTCATGGGGTCTTTCCTCTCACCTTTCCCAGCCTCATGGTGACTTTTTCCTTCTTATAACTAGCTAACTCTTTTAGGGGGCTAAACTCCTTGATGGATTTAGCCTGCCAGTCAATGGTGTACTCCCACCTCATGGAGTGTTCCCTTTCTCCTGGTTAATTGTGAGTTCACTGGGGAACTTGTCTTTTCCCTTGGTAATTGTTAAAACCCCTGTCACTATCTGCTCTCCCATTCTATATCATCTTTACCACTCCTGGTGTCTATTTTACCTCTTCATTTTGTCTGGAAGCTCTTCTCCTAAATAAACCTAACTTTTGCCAAAGAGAACAGCCATTGTGAATTCTTCACATGACTGTACCCCAATATTCGGTTCTTACACCATTCCCATTATATGGTGTCAATGGCCTACCTCAATCTCATCATCTAGTAAGTTTCTGAGGCCATATTTGAACTCAGAAAGAGGAATCTTCCTGACTCCCAGTCTGGAGTTCTATCCACTGTGCCACCTGGCTGTCCTGGGAAGTTAATATCAGGGCAACAACAGTCCCAAGCAAGACAAACTTCCTATTCCTGAAGGAAATATTTTAAAAAAGAAAAAAGAAAGAAACCTGAAGAATTAGAATACAATAGAGTGCTGATCAATAGGGAATAGCTTAAAAATTGTGATATATGAATGGACTGGAATACAATTCCATTCCATAAGAAAAGGAAAAAAAGATAATTTCAAAGAATCCTGTGTAGTATGAACATGTAAAGTGAGAACAAAGAGAAAAATATACACCAGGAAAACAACATTGTAAAATAAATCATTTTGACATAAGAACTTACATTAATAATATGGCCTGCCAGAATTCTAGGGGACTGATGGTGATAC
Source organism: Myrmecobius fasciatus (assembly GCA_023553655.1). Classification (NCBI taxonomy): domain Eukaryota; kingdom Metazoa; phylum Chordata; class Mammalia; order Dasyuromorphia; family Myrmecobiidae; genus Myrmecobius; species Myrmecobius fasciatus. The sequence continues at coordinate 24,518 of JAJPUD010018859.1, read as the reverse complement.
AGTTACCCAACTCATGACAAAAAGATGATGGACTCAGGATACAGGAGGAAACAGATACTTGGAGGACATGGCCACTGCAAGGGTTTGTTTTGCTTGACTATATCATTTGTTGCAAGGGTTTTCCACCTTTTCGGGGTTTTTTTTTCAGTTGAGGAGGGAGGTTGGGAGCAGAAGTGGGGAATGGGGAGGGGGAGGGAATTAGCAATTTTCAGGTATGAAAAAAGAGGGGCACTGAAACATAATGCACAAAGGAAAACAGAGACACTTTGGAAAGAAGCACAGATAAGCAGAACAGTTTTGAAAGTAATGTGTGGATTTGTTTCCTTTTTTTAAAAAAAAGCCATATAGGTGCTATGAAATGGAGATTCAGAGTTTGATATACAGTTCTCTAGGTATGTTCTGCTATGTATATGGAAATCTTTTTTGTTGTTTAAGTTAAGGTTAATGAAAATAAAATCCATTTTTAAAGAGGGAATAGACAACTTTGAGAGGTAGTGACTTCCCAAGTGAGCCCAGATGAGCACTTGCTAGGGATCTTGTAGACAGGGTTCTTGCTCAAGTAGATTATTGGCCTAGAAGACCTTAGCAGTCCCCTCTGACTTTTTTGTTTCTCTAGAGATTGATGAGCATCAGAAGCCACAGTTACCTCCATCTCCTCTCCCCCACCTCACCTGCTCTCTCTGAAAACTCACTTCCACATTTCACAACTTCCTTCGTCTTTGCCATGGACCATGGGAGCCATCAATAGTGCTTAAAGTTGAAAAAGTCTCAGATCTCCCTGATTAGCAAATGAGAGGAGCAACATCACTAGAGCAATTCCTTTTAATTCAGCTGAATTTTTTTCATTTCAGCTAAGGTGCTGGAAATAAAACTATGGAAAACAACCCAGTCTCTGCCCTGCTTACCCAGAGCTTACAGTGTAGTTAGAATAATGAATTTAAGAGCAATCCAAATGGCCTTGGATTGAAGCAGAGGGAGCATTTTTACCTAGACACCTCTGAGTTTCATGGAGGATGTAGCAGCTAAATTGTCTTCAGGAAAGAAGAGACAGAACTGGATTAAAGGGTAGCATGAGGGGGAAAGTATGGAGCAAGAAGGTGAGAAACACACATTGAAGCCAGACAGTGGAAGACCTTGAGAAACCAAATGTGTTACTGGAAAAGCCAATCACCTATCTCCACTGAGACATTGTTGTACTCCATGGTCAAGGTTGGATGGTTTTGCACAATGCTATCTTCACTTCAGGGACGTTTTGTATTACTTTCTTCATGGGAAGTGAGCTGGGAAACCTGGCATTGCCTAGATCCCAAGGCAACTTTTGCAACACAATATGTACAAGTTACAATCTGCCTGCATAGTATTAAATGGGCAGCATCCTTTTTGTGGGAAGACTGGAAGAACTACCCAGAGTTCTGATTTTGTAGATGAAGCAACTAAGGCCCAGAGATGCCAAGAAACATTGCTTGAGCTGAGTCCAATGGAGCCCAAGCTCTCTTGCAGCTCACTCCAGGTGGTCAGCCACCATCCCGTTCCCTCACAAAGGGAGCCACATGTGTTAGGCAATTGTTTCATTATGTTTTCGATTTTTATTATTAACTTGTAGATTGCATTCATTATTGCTGTTTAGCAGGATCTTTTCACAGCTATCAACCGCTCAGAGAAAGATAAAGTTCTTTCAGGCTAAGCCCACTGTGGGAGGCCATTTTATCCTGATTACTGTTATTACTGCCTTCGTTCCGAGGCTGGAGGCACGGATGTAAACAGTTTCATTGCTTGCACCGCTCTGTGTACAACAGCTGTCCGTGCCCTCTACATACACCCACCTTCAGAGTTTTGAGGCACAGGCTGAAGAAGCAGAGCCCACCCATGGCTCTCTCAGTTCTGTGTGCAGAATGTGGAGCTGTTATGGTGCCTACTTGCTCAGATGGGAATTCAACACCCACCCACCCACACATGCCAGCCTCCTAAGCAGGTATATCAAAAGACATAAGATGATAACCAAGAATCCAATGTTGGGAGATGATCTAACCTACTTTTTGGGAGATTCTGCTGATGAGGTCCTGAATAACTAGGTGGACTTGACAGGGAAAGCCTGAAGTACTGACAGGGCAAACAAGGAAGGGCATTGATGGGGATCATCTCAGCTTTACCGGCCCCATCCCCTGTGGAGATTTTGGGTAACCCCACCTTATTGTATCCAGAGTCAAACCCAAAGAGAATGGCCATTGTGAATTCTTCACATGACCGAACCCAACATTTGGTGCCTATATCAGTCTCATCCTTTGCTGCTAAACCCCAAACATCATTTGGAACTAGGTGCTTTGCTGAACTACTAGCTCAGACTTTTTTTTTAACCTTAGTTATGTCAACACCTTCATGAATAATCTAGTGAAATCTATAGATCTCTTCTTAGATTTATACTTTTAAGCACATCAAACAAAATCCATAGGATTACCAAAAACAAAAACAAAAAAACCCTCAATTCTATTGAAATAAAATTGTCAAAACATTAAGGAAAATCCTGGCTCTGAGGTTAAAAACACCTTGGGGTAGCTAGGTGGTCCATTGGTTAGAGTGCTGACCTAGAGTAAGGAAAATCTGATTTCAAGATGACCTCAGACGTTACTAGCTGTGTGACTCTGAGCAAGTCATTTAACTTGTCTGCTTCCCTCAACTGTAAAATGCAGATAATAATAGCACCCACCTCCCTGAGTTGTTGTGAGGATTGAATGAGATAATAATTGGAAAGCACTTAGCACAACGCCTGATATATTCAAAGGAGCCTAATAAATGCTTGCTACCTTCCCCCATTACACCAGGGTAAGGGATAGACCATCTTTCATAGCTCAGGAGATAAACGCTTGGCCCAGAATGCCTGTTTCCTGCTCCTATCTTGGTTTGCCTTGGGTGTCCTGAGCTGCCTACACTTTGGGAGCAGACCACCAGAGTCTGAAGTATGAAAGTCATGGGACTGGCTGCCATTTTGTTCAATGAGGCACGGCAGTGGGTATTTGATAGACAGTGCTGTTGGTTTTTAATATTTTTTTTCACAGAAACATTAAATCTGACAGCATATAAACTGCTAAATTCTTTACTTGTGAAAAGAGAAGGAGAAAAAACATTCTTTCTTGTTGCTCCAGGCTCCAGTGAAATCCTATTACTGGATGTATAGAAGAAACCAAGATGAGTGCCGTTTAAAATGATGTAAGATCAAGTCGGCTCACAGTAACAATTTCTCTATCTGCAGTTTCACACATCAATGTTCCCACTGCTGTTAATTCACAGCCACAAAGGGGGGCAGGACCAGGTGTGCTTGGGCCTGGGGATGCATGCGTAGTAAACGAGGAGTGATTGAGAGGCAGAACTGCACTGAGTTCTTTCAGGGTACATGTGCTCTGGGGTATTTCAAAATGGAAACTCAATCACATGCACAGATGCTAAGAGGAACAATTAATGGTTGAGCTATTTGTTGCCGGGCTAGGGAGGGTGGCGGTGGAAGTTGTTTTGAATCCATATCTTGATCTGGATTCAATTATTGCCTCCCAGACCCACTGCCCTGTGATCCTGGGCAAGGAGTTTTAATTTCTCAGTGCTGTATACCTGTTTCTAAGCTGTGGAGTAGAGAGAAGATGCACTTGGTAGTTCTCTTCTCCAAGAGATCTCTATAGTAATGAAATCACAGATCCAGCCCCTATCCTATCTTTGTAAGCCAGAGATTGGCCCCCACCACCAGCAAAGGAAACTGAAACCTCCCTAATTAGGAATAGTTGGGATTTGGGGAGGGGGTGAGGGATGAGGAAAGGCAAGTCGGACAGTGAAACATCTAAATTGGAGAAGATATAAAAGAAATATATATTTTGAATCTTGTCAAATGGTATAAATGATGAATAATCATAAAGGCAATCAATAAAATTAGCGGAGCTCAAGAGAGAATGATATTTCACAAAAGGAAGAAAGCCAACATACAAGAATTAGTGGGAGCAGAAGTTGAAGGCATTTGTAAAGGAAATTTCTCAAGCCCTTCATTTGGAAATGTTAATTATTTTAGACTGAATTTCTCTTATTTCTGAGCATGACCCTAAAAAGCCCCCAGATGAAAAAAAATCTACATTTCAAACTCTTGATTCTCTAATAATCATGTATGCTATGAATTATCACATGTTTCAAATGAGTGTGATCCAAATTAATGAGTTTTATTGTAGTTACAGGCAATCTTGATTGCATGACTTGAAAATTAACTAATTATACTGATCAGCGCAGTTCGGTCAGGAGGGTTTGCTTGTTTTTTAATAGACATAATCCTGAAAAGGAGTATTATTACTTATCAGGATGAAAAAAAATGGAGATCAGCTCCTTTCCTAGTCAATCTTTTTACTTCAATCTTGAGTATGGATTTGTAGCTATTCTAATGTGTCAATCTCTCTCTGTCTCTGTGTCTCTCTCTCTCTTACACACACACACACACACACACACACACACACACACACACACATACCACACACCCCTACACACACACACACACACACACACACACACACACACACACATGCACACACTACACACCCCTAGCATTTTCATAAGAAAGACTAGAAGACATTTCTTTCTTTCTAGACATGAAAACACCCAAGGATGACCACCAAGGTTAGCACCAACCCTTGGCTTTAGTTCTGCCTGGCATGACAATAGGAAACAATCCTGATCCTATAAGCTGTCAGCCCTGCATTACTGATGATACCTGGCATTCTCTGGGCACCATGGGGGGGGAATAAATCAGAATCTTATTTCCTAAGCACTCCATGGAACTCCCACAAACCGCCATGGAATCTCCAGGCAGAAAAGAAAGAGAATCTGTTGGCTTCCACCCACCTCAGTTTACTTAATACTGCGTTTTCATTAGTGTGGGCAATGGCGCTGTGGTGCTGAAAGGCTTTGCTCAGTGCCAGTGCCTGCATCTCTCCTGATTCCATTATAAAAACTCTAGGGGAGCAGTCTAGGGGACTGCTAGCCATTTTCCCTTTGGTTTTAAAAGGTTGGAGACTTAAAAAGAAGTCCCAGAAATATACCTATGAAGTTTTTCTAAGCTGGTTTAAAAAAAAGTGAAAACTCAAACTACATCCTAAATTCCTAGCCTTCCTCCTTGGCCAGCTGAATAATCCTGAGGCTTGGGCCCCCAAAGAGCAGCAAGCAGTCTTCACATTTCATTCTAGTGCTACTGCCCATGGGATGAGAGCCAGAGAGAAAAGCCAAGTGCTAAGGAAGACTGTCAACCCCATGGGACACAAATGTGCAGGCTAGTCCATAGGCGTGGGAAGCTTTGGTCCCTCCCAGAAAAGCTTTTGTGATGGAAAGAGAAAGGAGTCTACAAGACAGCTTACAATGAAGTTTTTTCTTCTCCTCTCAATTTCAGTGTCCCCCTAAAATAGGGGCACACTGGGTTGGAGGGTCTACAGAGCCCTTTCCCTTTCCTGGACTTTTCTTTAAACCTCCTCTCACCAAGAAGAAACAGCCCTCAGCTGAAGGGTAAGAGGGGATGAGGCACTTGTGACACAAGATGACATCACAACAAAAAACCCTCAAAACATAAGGAATCTCAGATAGTCTCCCTATGAAAAAAATAAGAAACTACTATATCTAATGGATACTCATATCATCACATTTTTTAAAAAAATCTTTTAAATAGATACTTGCAGGCTGGAGATTTTTTAACTTCAGAAATTATATTTTTCAAAATCATCAATTTATATATGAATTCAAAGATTTGTCACTTTTGATGACATTTGTTCTTTTAAAATCAAACTCAGTCTCCCTATGAAAAAAAATAAGAAACTATTGTATCTAATAGATACCCATATTATCACATTTTTAAAAAAGATATCTTTTAAATAGACACTAGCAGCCTGGGGTTTTTTAACTTCAGGAACTGTATTTTTCAAAATCATCAATTTATATATAAGTTCAAAGATTTGTCACTTTTGATGGCATTATTTATTTTTTAAATCAAACTCGCTGAGGACAGAGACTGGTTTTTCTTGTCTTTATAGTACCAAAGCCTAGAACCATGCCTGAAACCTGGTAGGCGCTTAATCAATGCTTATTAATTGCTGTGTGCCTCAGTTTCCTCATCTGTAAAATGAGCTGGAAAAAGAACCAGCAGACCATTCCAGTATCTTTGCCAAGAAAGCCCCACATGGGGTCATGATGAGCCACATGAGCCTGAAAGACTAAACAACTATGATTCCTTGGGAGGTAAAGGAGAGGCCACAAATGCTCCTTCCTCGCCTCTTTGCCAATTTCTGAACATTACTGGAAGAGGACACTCATAAATTGTTCTGGTGATTGGTTGATGGGGATTCGTCACAAGCCTCCAATGTTGTTCCTAGGGGGTGGGGTGTACAGGATGGGCAGTTGAGTAGACTTGTTCCAAGGATTCTAGAACCCTACTTGGGTTTCATCAAACCCCAGAAAGACAGGACTGCTATAAAAAAATGGAAAGAGACTTCATAATTTTATATACTGGTCTTGTTTTTCTTTGGCATGTAATGAAATGTTTATGTTAGTCGATGATTGCTAACTTAATAATTTAAAAAGAAAAACAGAAAGGATTTTGTTATGTTTTTAAATAGCCTGTGAATAAGCATTTCAATTGAGCAGAAATTCAGCAGCCAGAGCTAGAAAGGATTCTGGGGATCATTAACTTCAAGGCTTTCGTTATACACATAAGGGAAGTAAAGCCAGAGAGTTTCAGTTACTAGACCAGGGTCGTACAGAACTAGAATTTGGTTCCAGAACCTCTGCCTGAAAGTCCAGTCCTCTCTCCACTTGGCCACACTGTCTCTTGTAGGCTTGCCACGCACTCTTATAAATGTCATTCAATTCATCGGTTAGCTAGCCAAGTATCCCTAGCTTCCTTCTGTCCAGAAGGCTATTGGGGACAGAGCCTGAGCAGCCCAAGTTGAGTTTGAAAAACTAGACAAAGAAAACATACATGGAAGGGGTTTTGTTGGGCAAAATCCTTCTACTCTTGAAGTCAAGATAAAGAAAACTTTGAGATCGTGTCTCTCCCAAGCTTTTGACGGGCAAGTTGGTCAGTTCCTAAGATTGAATTCCAACAAACTGAAATTAGTAGCCAGTATGGGCAAATAAGCATCCTCACAGATGGTGTGAAGCTGAGAGGGAAAGCAAACAGAGGCAGCATGATGAAAGAAGAAATGTTAGCACTGGTTGGCACCTGGCTCTGCCCCAGGTAATTTTAGGCAAGTCATCTGAATTCTCTAGGCCTTGGCTTCCTTCTATTTAAAACGGATCACCGAAATAGTTTGAAAGTCCCTGCTAACTTTAAATCTATGATCATATGATCAGGCCCCAGTTTCCCCACCTGTAAAATGAAGGAGTCGGACTACGTGATCACTAAATTCCCTGCCCTTGCACTTTTAATATTTGATGGTGCTGGGGTTTTCATGGCAGATCAAAGAGTCAGGATTCAAAAAGAACTCTTTACACTGATGATCAATGAAGTTGAATAGCAATAAATATCAAGTTCTCCAATGATATCATCCTCCCTCTTCTCATGGTGGTGTGGAGGCGATTCTGACCCCCCCCCAAGATTATGCCAGCAGGGGGCATCCCCTGGTAGATCCTTCCAAAGGCTAAGTTCACAAAGACTCACCCTCGAAGCTGGCCACAGTAAGAGAAATGGAGGGGCCACAACCACTCTTGAAGACAGTCTAATAAATCACAGAGGAGTTGCAATCTATGGCAGTGGAAGGAATACCCACCAACAACCAAAATATACATGTTTGGTATATTGGACTAAATGAAAAGTTCTCTATTTGAACTAAGTAAAAAATACCTGAGCACAAGATGAAGAAAGCAGGTGATGGGGAGAAAGCCCTGCAAATTTGGGGGCAAGTGGGACACATGGCAACAAGGACAGCTAAGGCAAGGTCAGGGTACATGAATAGGAAACAGTCAAAGGAAGATGGAGAGTGGCCCCCTGCTGTTCTCTCTCCTGGCCCAGCCCCAGCCACAAGAATGATTAGGTCTGAGCCTTGTGTTTTATAAAGGCCTCAGGTGAGTGGGAGCACTCCATAGCATAGTAACCAGGGCAGTGAAGGGCTGCCACCTCATGCTATGTGAATTGTTCCTAGTAGTTTTTTAGTTGATTCTCTAGGATTCTCTATATACCTTCTTATCTGCAAAGAGTGATAATTATTTTCCTCATGACCTACTCTTAATTCCTTTGATCTCCTTTTCTTCTCTTATTGCCAAAGCTAACATTTCTAACACAATGTTGAATAGTAATGGTGACAGTGGGCAGCCTTGTTTCACTCCTGATCTTATTGGGAATGGTTCTAGTTTGTCCCCATTACCTATGATGCTTGCTGATGGTTTTAAATAGATGCTACTGATCATTTTAACGAAAAGTCCACTTCTTATTCCTGTACTCTCTCCTATTTTTAATAGGAATGGGTGTTGGATTTTAACACCTCATGCTATGTGAACAGCGATTGAATAAACTGGGTCCATTCAGCCAAGAGAAGAGGAAGAGTAGAGGAGTATGACCAAAGTCCTCCAATATTTCCTGGCTTGTCCTGTAGAAACCTATTTGTGTTTTGTTTAACCCTAGTAGAAAGGGAGCTTAGTGGAGAGTGAGCTGGCTCAGAACCAGGAAAACCTGGTTTCAAGTCCTGCCCCTTGACATACACTGGCTGTGTGGCTTTGGGAAAAATGATTTAATCTCTCAGTGTTCTAGTAACTAAGACTGAAAGTTGCAGAGATGCTGTTGACCTGAACTGGTGGAGGGACTTTCCTCACCTGGAAGCTCCCTATATCAATGAAATCACAGATCTCTATGCTTTAACCCTGGAGGGCTTGGAGAGACAAAAGTTCCAGAGGGACAGATTTCATGAGGACAAAGGACAGACTTAGTTCGTTGTGGAAATGGGCCTCAAGGGGTACTCTACAAAGCCTTGTCCCAGAGATCAGATGACCAGGTTTGGGGTAGCAGTAAGCCTCCTCTCTGGCTCAGCCTGGTAGCTGATGGTAGCAAGGGACACCAGTTGAGAAGGTGTGTTATTAAAGATAAACCCAGTCCTCCTGATGATCCCATTAGTGACATTACTTTCCTATATGGACAGCCCGGTGGCAGTTCAGAGTTGGGTGTTAGGGTGCTATTTACCACAATGCCAGCTCAATCTTTCCCAGGATAATGGATTTCTAATACTTCCATTTCATACGTGCTATACATTTGAGGGGTGGGTGGAGCTAATGGCTGTGTCAGTGGGAAGCACCAACCAGAGGGAGGAGGCAGGCAGGCAGAGACTGCTGGGGAGCTGTTGCTAGGGTAAATCAGGTGCTGAACTTTGGGGGAGCCTTGGATGGGAAAGAGTGGGGAATCATGGGAAGATGGGAGCATGGCAGAAGCCACAGGAGTCCAGAATCCTGACAAACACTCCAGGAGATAGGTCTAAAAATGCACCAGAAGGAACAAGGAGAAAGACAACCAAAGAGAATCAGCTATAACTCATTAATCCAAAATAGGATTGTGCAAAAAGCCTGATCAGAGTGGAGACAAACCAAACAATGGGGAAGAAGTGAGAATTTACCACTGTGTTCCCTTTGCCCCCCCAACAAGCTTGTGCCTCCTTGGGGGGTCTGCCTGTCACTGCCCTTTTGAGATATACTTAGTGATCATAGAATGTTACCTCAAGGGGGGAACACTGTGTGGGGGGGTAGGGCCTGGGGGGAGAAGGGGTACTAAGCTCCCAGTCACCACCCTTCACCAAGGGGTCTTTTCTGTGTCATTCCCAGGGGTGATCCTCGCTATGGTTTTGTTTTGTTTTGTTTTTAATTTTACCTACTCCCTTTTGCCATTGTCCTGAAAAGGGTCTTTCTTACTAGTTTAACATATAGCCTGGGCTGGCTCTTAGGGAGCATGATGTGTCCCTATTTTCCTAGGAGCCCCTGAATCTTCCCCCGTGCCTGCCTCTTCTCCCTGCCTGTTGCAGAGTGTATATGGCACTAGGCCTGGCATCAGGAAGATCAGTGTTTAAATTCAGCTTGAGATACTGTCTGCCTTGCCTTGGTTTCCTCAACTGTAAAATGACATCACCAATCTTACAAGGCTATTGTGAGGGTCACTGGACTCCTACTAAGTGCTGCATGAATACAAATTCTCCCCTCTAAGCAAAGGATTTTGGGGGGCCACAGCAAGACACCTTTACAAAGTTACCTAAATGAAAGCAAAGTGAGGCTATAACGGCGGAGTTTGAATAGAAATAAACAGACAAGACAAGAATTTCTCACAGTCCAATTATTTGACTGAGTAGGGGGTCAGAAACCTCCATGTCTCCTCCTAAACAGGGGGAATACCCTCATGAGGGAAGTCCAGTTCATCATAAGCAGGTGGAGGGATGACACTGGGCTGAACAGAAGCACCATATTCTGGGTATAAGAAGCCATTAATGGTTGATATCCCATTTGTTTCCCTTTGGATCTCGTCTTGGGCTACTTGGGAATCTTCTGACTGTGACCAATCCATGGGATCACTCTGGTATAATGAGGCTGGAGAGGGGCTGGACACTGGGGTCTCTTCAAAGTCGTGATTATGAGTGTAGTATTCTTGTTTGTTTCCCTCCGTCTCCACAAAGGACCTCCAGGTAAAGAAGATTAGAGTGCTTGCGATCAGCAGTGCTGCCCCCAGGAGGAATATCATGATGAGAATAAGATCCGGGTCATCGTTGGACTGGCCAAAGAAATCGAATACCTTCGAGTATCCCTTCCAGGTCTCATTTGGTAAGTCTGAAGTAATGTTATCCATGCTCCCGGTGAAATTGCTGGCAGGAAACGGAGAGAAAAGGTCAATGGAAAACTCGGAACTACTCTTCTCCCTACCCACCGCGTAAGGCTGCTGGCAGCCAGTGATAATCTAGAACTGAAATCCTACCTCAAGTCCCAAGGGATCTTAAGAGAAGTGTCGGGTGAAGATTGTATAGGAAGTTGCATAGTCATGATAAGAGAACTAGATGACAAAGAAAAAAAAAAGCAGGAAAGTAAAGGCCCTGAAGTAAGGCAGGTAAAAGTTATTTAATTATTTAATTGATCTCTAGCCACCCCCCCACCCTCCGCACCCCAGCACTCAATAGGGTATACCAACTCATGCCCCACTTTCCCTTAACTCTTTCTTGGTTTTCCCTCTTTCTAGGCCCACTCTTCCCTATTCCCAGGAGTCCCCCTGCTTGCAAGGCCCACCCCTGAGATGGTACATGCCATTTATTCTTTATTCTCAAATCGTTCTTGGGCTTCTTCTTCAAAACTCCAGTTCAATGGTGTTTTAAAATAATTGTTCCAGGAACTCACTGGCACGGTAGTGAAGAGTATTTTTGATCTAGAGAAACACTGAAAAGAGAGACACACCATGAGCTTGAGACTAAATGACAAGGCCTTTAGGCTCAAAGGAAGCACCGACACAGCAGGAGGCCAAGGCCGCAGGACAAAGCTCCTCTAGACAGGCCTTGTGAGTTTCCCAATAGACTCTTCTCTACTTGGCAGAATAAGGGACCGAGGCTGCCCCCTACCAGGGCCATTCCCAAACCTAAGAGGGTCTCACTTTGACAAGGGGCAACAGAGATTCAAATATAAAGGCATTTAACATCTTAAATCATCAGGGGAAAAAATGGAGTAATCTCTGAGGCATGTCCCACTAACAAGGGGTTCTTGAGAGTCTATGAACTTTAACCATCCCATTAAAGAGCCTACTTGGGGGACGGATGACTGGGTTCGATTCCCACACCTTTTCATGTGGATAACAACAAAAGATTTATGGGAGGGAATGGATGGTGTGACCCAAAAGCCCCTAGCCCACAGCTGATTAGGAGAGAATACATTACAAGAGATAGTTTTTCTCCTTACGCTTTTTAGAATGAGTCCCTCTTGCTGTGGGCAGGTTCCCTCCTGTCCCGTTTGATCCTGAAAGCCTTGCTGTCAGAGGACGACTGCGATACTGCTGGCTTGGAGTCTGTTGGAGGAAACAGAACGACAAATATATGCCCTTTGTCCCATCTGCTTGGGAGGGCTCAGTGTTCCTGTTTCCTTTGGGATCCAAAAGGACACGAAGCATAAACATCACCAGGAATTTTAAAATAACAAAACTGAAACTTTAATAATTGTGGTGGGAGAGTGGGCTTGGATGGGAGCAGGGAAGCACAAAGAGCACCAGATCTAGTGAGACCTGGGGGAAGCAGGGCTCCAATCCGGCCTCTGCTGCTGGGCAGGGGCCCACACTTAAGCTGCCATTTCTGTGACTGCAGAGTGGGGGCCAGATTAAGCTGTGTACCAAGATTTCTGTGTAGATCAAATGAGATTTGTGTGTATAATAATATCTATTATAGTAACGTAGAATAAACAAGTCTCATTCCATATCAATGAAATCTATTTCTCTATATAAATCATATATGTGTGTATAAACACACACACATATACACACATACATTTTAAATGCTTTTGCCAGGAAAAAGGAAGCAGAAAAAAATGACTAAAAGAATATAAATCAAACCAACATTGAGAGGCAACAAAATTCTGCTCAGTCAATGTTAGTAATATGCCATTAAAATTAAAGAACGTGTCCCCCCCCCTTTGGATTAACAATGAAAAGCTGTTTGGGGGAATATACTTAAGGGGATGGAGTTGTTTTGTTGTTGGGATCCATCTATTTCATAACAAAATACATACATCAATCAATTTAAAAAACAGAAGCAAAAAAAGCCTCCCAAAACTTAAAACTCTATAAATGTCAGCTATTATCATATTATTACTATTCCATATCCCTGCTGGGGAGCTAACCAGCCTTCTACTATAAATACATCATCAATGGGGGTTACCATAGCAACATTGAGGCAGTTGAAGGATCTTATAGGTCAGAGAATGCTGGTGAAGTCACACTTAGGTCATAGAGCAAAGGATGCTGGGGCTGGAAAAAGAGCTTAGGGAGCAGCTAGACTGACTGTCAGTTTACACATGGGGAAACTGATGCCAAAAAAGGTTAAGAACTCACGTAATCAGAATGGTGAACTTGAATTTAAAGAGGCTGATGTTTAAAATACAATTTGTGTGGCTTGGTATAACTTCCCTGAGCCTCAGTTTTCATACCCTAAAATGAGGAGGTTGAATTAGATTACCTTTCCAACTCTCACTGAATAGATTTTTGAACTTGTCAATAGGAAAAATGGATCTCCATTTTACGAGTTTGGTTTTAAGTTGATTTGTTCAAGCTCACAGGGCAAACTAGTGGTCTCAACTTCCAAGCCAGGGTTCTGTTAGGCTGCCAGAGCTGGGTAAAGGAATCTTTAACCCAGGGGAACAGAGCTAATGGTTGGAGAATTGAGGTCACCTGATCAGAGATCTGGACCTGGAAGGGACTCCAAAAGCCCACAGAATGGAACATCCTCACTTTACAAGTGAAAAAACTAGAACCCCCCACCCTCGGGAGTGATTCGCCAGTTTTATATGCGTTAAGTAGCAGGCCTTCCAGGGCCTTCGAGATCAGAACCAGGGTTCTGCTTCAGGAAAGCCACCAAACAAAGCCACTTTAAAGCCTACACCTCTCTTTCTAAGGAAAGGACACCTTTCCCAGCTCCCGATACCCGCCAAAATCACATTATTCCTGCCACTTTTACCGCCATTCCTTAAAAAAAAAAGACACTTTACCAGATTTTAGAAACTTTTCCATTGCGGCAAATATACCCTTATTGTGACAACCCGCCCAAATCACATTACTTCTAGTACTTTTACCGCCATTCCTTAAAAAACATGCTTTCTCAGATTAATTTTCCCATTGCAGCAAATGTACTATATTTCTCATGCCCCAATCCCTCACCCCACCCCTAAATCTCCCCTTCCCTCCCAGTTAGTAAACAAGTAGTACTTTTCCCCATCCCTGGATACCCCATCCTTGTTCCGCCCCTGCCCACCCAACCACCCAATCTCTCACCTATTCCCCCCAGTGCCCAGTCCCAGCCTAAGTCCCGCCCCCTTACTTTTTCTTTCTCCCTGAAGGTTGGAAGCTTTGCCTCTGTAGCCCCCCCCCCCACTGGGGAGAGCTTCCCAACTGCTCCACCGTCCACAGTCGCCCTGAACTGTCTGTCTCCTCGGCTCCTGTTCACAGATATTTATCCATGTCAACCCCCCATTCATTGGCAGCCCAACCCTGCCGCCAGCCAATCAGGAGGCGAGCATTGTGCGCATCGGGCCACACCTCCAACCAATCATATGGAGAGCATTGTGCACAATAGGCCTAGCCATTGTGACTTCATCAGGCACAACTGAGCACTGGCCTACCCCCTGCTGGGTGGTAAATAAACTTTAATAAAATGCCCGTTTTATGCGTTATATTGTATCAAGCACTGGGATTATAGAAAGGGCACACGATCTAATTGTTAGACTGGCACCCAGGGATGTGTGGCGCAGGTATATCAGGAAGGGGGAAAAGTGGTCAGTACCCCCTAGCGCTAGCAACTTGTCCTTTCTTTTCCAAACTATTGACTCTCTCATACATAACCTCCCATTTCCTTTCTGATTTTTATTTCTAACTCTCTTATTTCATGTTTTACATTCTTTTTTGAGCACTTCCAAGAAGCTTCTTTGGGCTTGAGACCAATTCATCTCACTCTCTGAGATTTCTTCTGAGGGCATTTTCTCATCTGAGTTCATGTTTTGGTCTTTCTTGTCCCCATAGTAGCTTTCTATGGTTAACATCCTTTTCTATTTTTGGATCATTTTCTTTCTTTCTTGGTTTTTTCCTACAATTGTGTGACATTTATACTCAAGCTCTGCTCCAGGGGTGCAGGGGGCACTGTCCAAAGTTTGTGCAACTCTGAGACTTGGCTTGGAACAAAGGGATCCTTTGGTTTTGGAGTACTGCATTCAGCAGAGGGTAGTCCTATCCTACCTGCTCTCTAGACACTAGCCAGGTTTCCTGAGCTGGTGATTTGAGAGGGGCCCATCATGTTTGATGTCTCCCTCATGGCAGGAGGTAGCGTACCTGTTCTCTACAGGCAATAGCCTGGTTTCTGGGTTGACAATTTGCCAGGAGGTTGTTGTGTTTAGTGTCATGTTCACAACAGGGGGTAGTTCTACCTGCTTTCTCCAAGAAACACCCTAGTTTCCTGGATGAAAATTTTGGCCATTATGTTTTATGTCTTGCCCACAGCAGAAAGTAGGCCGATCTACTCTTTCCAGGGAGCAAGGTGAAAATTAGGCAGGGGTCCCTGTGTTTGGCGTATTGCTCACAGATAGAACGACACCTATTCTTTTCAGACAATAGCCTGATTTGTCAGACTGGCAATTTGGCAATCTGCTTGCAGCAGCGGGAAGCCCACCCTGTTCACTCCAGGAAACAATGTGGTTTCCCAGACTGGAAATACAAAAGGGACACCTTGTGTTTGCTCTCTTGCTCAGAGCAAGAGGTAGTCCTATCTATTCTCTCCAGATAATATCCTGTTTTCCCAAAATGGCAATTTAGCAGAAGCCCCATCTGTTTGATTTGTTGCTCACAGGAGATGATATCCCTACCTATTTTTTTCAGGCAATAATATCCTGGTTGGCAAGACTTGCAATTTGGCAGGGCCCCCATTTGGTGGATTGTTCACAGCAGGGGGTAGCCCCACCTGGCATCAACCTCGTGTACCAGGGTGGAAATTTGGCAAAGGCCTCTGTGTTTGTTGTGATGCTCATAGCAGGGGATAGAAAAATCTCTTCCATGTAGGCAACAGCCTCAAAGTGCACCAAATGGCAATTTGGCCCTGCATTTGGTGTCTTATTCCCAGCAAGCGATAGACCTACCTGCTCTCTCTAGGAAACAACCTGCTTTCCCAGACTGGAAATTTGGCAGGGGTCCCCTGTGTTTCGCGTGTTGCTCACAGCAAGGTGCGCCCCACCATTCTTTCTGGGAAATGGCCTGGTTTGCCAGACTGGCACTTTGGCTGGAGCTCCTGTGTTTGAGGGCTTCCTCACCACGGAGGTTGTCCTATCTGTTCTCTCCAGACATCAGCCTGGTTTCCCAGACTTGAAATTTGGCCCCTGTGTTTGGAGTCTTCCTCACAGTAGAAAGTATTCCCAGTGGGGCCCTCCAGACAACACCTTGGGTTCTGGCACTGGCAAATTGGCAGATGCTTCCCCCCGTATTTAGTATCTGGATCACAGCAGGGGATATCCCCACCTGTACTCCCCAGGCCAAAGCCTTATTTCCAGGAGGGAAATTTCTCAGACATCCCTAGTGTTGGGGGTCTTGCGCATAGCAAGAGGTAGGCCCTTATGCTCTCTACAAGTAATAAGCCATTTTCCAGGACTGGATATTAGGCAGGACACCTGTGTGGGTGTGCGTTGCTCACAATACGGAATAGGCCCACGTGTTCTTTCCGGGAAAAATCCTGGATTGCCAGGCTGGCAGTTTGAAGGGTCCCCTGTGTTTCAGGGCTCACTCACAGCAGGGGGTCACTCTATCTGTTCTCTGCAGACAACAGCTTGGTCTCTCGACTTGAAATATACCCCCTACGTTTGGAGCCTTGCTCAAGGTAGAAGTATTCCCACTGGTACCCTCCAGGCAACACACTGGTTTCCCAGACATGCATATTGGCAGGTGTCACCCCCTTGTTGGTGTCTTGATCACAGCATGGGTAAGTCCCATCTTTTCCCTCCAGAGAACATCCCACTTTCCCTAAATGGCAATTTGTCCTTGTGTTTGGTGTCTTATTCCAAGCAGGCGGTAGTGCTACCTGCTCCCTCTAGGAAAAAACATGGTTTTCCAGACTGGAAAATGGACAGGGGTTCACAGCAAAGTTTACCCCATCATTCTTTCTTAGAAATAGCCTGGTTTGTAAGACTGGCAGTTTGGCAGGAGCCCCTGTGTTTCAGGGCTCCCTCACAATAGGGAGTAGACCCTTCTATTCACTCCAGATAATAGCATGTTTCAAAGACTGGAAATACGGCAGGGCCCTGTATTTGGTGTATTGCTGGCAATACCAGGTAATCCCACCTGTTCTTTTCATGAAAAATCTGGTTTGCCAGAGTGGCAATTTGGAAGGAGCCAAATTGGGGTCTCTCAGAGCAGGGGGTAGCCCTACTGTTCTCTCCAAGCAATAGCCTGTTTTCCTAGACAGGACATTCGCCAGGGGCCCATGTGTATGGTGTGGTATTTTTCCTCACACCAGGGGATTGACAGACTTTTGTTTCTAAGCAACAGCTTTGAGTTGGACCCACTGGAAAGGTGGCAGGGGTCCTTCCTATTTCCTTTGTTACTCATAATAGAGGATAGCCCCACCTGGCAACACCTTGGTTGGCCACCCTAGCAATTTGGCAGGGGCCAAGATGTTTGGTGACTTGCTCACACAGGGAGTCACCCCATTTATCCTTTCCGGGTTTGCCAGACTGGAAATTTGGTAGGAGCCTCATGTGTTGGAGTCTTGCTCACAGCCAGGGAGAGCACCGCCTGTTCTCTCCAGGCCACAGCATTGTTCCCCAGTCTGGCAATTTCCCAGGGGTGCCTTGTGTTTGGGGTCTTCCTACTAATGAGGGGGAAGAGGTAGCCCTATCTTCTCTCTCCAAGGAACAATCTGTTTTCTCAAGCACCAATCTGTCAGACACCACTTTTGCTGGATGGTGACAGTAGTGGACAGCCCCACCTGTTTTCTGCAGGCAATGGCCTGGGAAGGCAGACTGACAATTTGGTAGGTTGCCCCTTTAACTTTGGTTTGTTGCTCACAGGTGGGCATAACCTCATTGGTTCTTTTCAACAAAGGTTTCTTTGATAGACTAGCAAATTGGCAGGGTCCTACGCCTTGTTGGTGTCTTGCTCACAGCATGTGTGACTCCCATCTTTTCCCTCCAGGAAACAGCCCACTTTCCCTGAATGGCAAATTAGCCCTGTGTCTGATATCTTCCTCACAAAAGGGGTACACACTTGAGTTCTGTTCAGGTGATTTTCTAGTGGTTTCTAGAATGGCAAATTGGCAAAGGCCCCCACTGTATGTTTTTACTGCAAGGAATAGCCTAAAATGTTTTTCCAGGCAACATCCTGGTTTCACAAGCTGGAAATTTCTCAGAGGAACCTGGTGGTTGATGTCCTGCAGAAGGGAAGGGTAGCCCCTACAGTTTCTTCCAGATAATATCCTGTGGGGTAGGCCCACCTGGCATCAAGCTAGTTTAAAGATTGAAAATTTGGCTGGACTCCCATTTGGTGCATTATTCACAGCAGGGGGTGTCCCCACCTGGCATCAACCTGATGTGCCATGCTGGAAATTTGGCGGGGACCACTGTGTTTTGTGTGACACTCATAGCAGGAGGTAGACACGTCTCTTCCTTTCAGGCAAAAGCCTGAAAGTGAGTAGACTGGCAATTTGGCCAAGTGTTTGCTGTCTTATTCCCAGCAGGCAGGAGTCCTCCCTGCTCCCCCTAGCAAATACCTGCTTTACCAGAATGGAAATTTGGCAGGGGTGCCCTGTGTATGGTGTGTTATTCACAGCAAAGGATACCCCACTATTATTACTAGGAAAAAGCCTGGTTTGCAATACTGGCAGTTTGGCGGGAGCCCTTATTTTTGAGAGCTCCCTCACCATAGGAGGTAGACTTTTTGATTCCCTCTAGATAAAAACCTATTTTCCCAGACAGGAAATGAGGCAGGCCCTATGTTTTGTGTGTTGCTCACAATACCAGGTAGTCCCACCTGTACTTTTCAGAAAAAAATCTGGTTTACAAGAGTGGCAATTTGCAGGGAGAACCCATTTAGAAATCTCTCATGGCAAGGGGTAGTTCTCGCCAAGAAATAACCTGTTTTGCTCCACTGCACATTGGCAAGGGTACCCTATGTATTGCATGGTTTGTTTGGCGAGCAGCTGGGGATTGCCAAATTTGGTGTCTCTAAGCAACTGCTCTGAGTTGGCCCCACTGGAAAGGTGGCAGGGGCCTTTTCTATTTCTTTCGTTATTCACAATAGAGGGTAGCCTCACCTGGCAACAGCCAGGTTGGCCTTCCTAGCAATTTGGCAGGGGCCAACGTGTTTCATTACTGGCTCACACAAGGGGTCACCCAATGTATTCTTTCTGGGTTTGCCAGATTGGAAATTTGGTAGGGGCCCCATGTGTTAAGAGTCTTGCTCACAGCCAGGGAGAACAGGGCCTGTTCTCTCCAGGCCACATCCTTGTTCCCCAGACTGGCAATTAACCAGGATTGCCTGGTGTTTGGGGTCTTGCTCCCAGTGATGGGCAGGAGGTAGCCGTACCATCTCTCTCCCAGGAACAACTAATTTTCAGACTTCCCAATCTGTCAGACATCCAGTGTCTTGGGTGCTGCCAGTAGTGGGCAGCCCCACCTGTTTGCTAAAAGCAACGGCTATCAGAAGAGGACTGACAAGTTGGTAGGTTGCCCCTTTCAATTTAGTTTGTGTCTCACAGGTAAAAATAACCTAAGGGGTTCTTTGAGGCAAAGCTTTCTTTGATTGACTGACAAATTAGCAGGGTCCTACCACTTGGTGTCTTGCTCAAAACATGGGTGAGTCTCATCTTTTCCCTCCAGGGAACATCCCTGATTCCTTCAATGGCAATTTGGCCCTGTATTTGGTGTCTTATTCCCAGCAGGTGGTCATTCTACCTGGTCTCTCTTGGCAACAACCTGCTTTCCCAGAATGGAAATTTGGCATTGTTCGCTGTGTTTGGTGTGTTGCTCACAGCAAAGAGTGCCCCACCTTTCTTTCTGGGAAATAGACTGATTTGCCGGACTATCACTTTGGTGCAAGCCCCTGTGTTTGAGGGTTCCCTCACCAAAGGAGTTAGACTTTTTGATTCCTTCTAGATAAAAACCTGTTTTCCCAAATGGGAAATGACACAGGGCCCTGTGTTTGGTGTATTGGTGACACTACAAGGGAGTCCCACCTGTATTTTCAGAAAAAAATCTGGTTTACCAGAGCGGCAATTTGCAGGGAGACCCCATTTAGAGGTCTCCCACTGCAGGGGGTAGCCCCATCTGTTCTCGCCAAGAAATAGCCTGTTTTGCTTGACTGGACATTGGCAAGGGTATCCTATGTATAACATGGTTGTTTGTGGCCATCAGCTAGGGATTGCCAGACTTGGTGTCTCTAAGCAACTGCTTTGAGTTGGCCCCACTGGAAAAGTGGCGGAGGCCTTTTCTCTTTCCTTTGTTACTCACAATAGAGGGTAGCCCCACCTGGCAACAGCAGGGTTGGCCACCCTAGCAATTTGGGAGAAACCAACGTGTTTGGTGACTTGCTCACACAGGGGGTCACCCCACTTATCCTTTCTGGGTTTGCCAGACTGGAAATATGGTAGGGGCCCCATGTGTTGGAGTCTTGCTCATATCCAGGGAGAGCACCACCTGTTCTCTCCAGGCCACAACCTAGTTCCCCAGTCTGGCAATTCCCCAGAATTGCCTGGTGTTTGGGGTCTTGCTCCCAGGGATGGGTAGGAGGTAGCCCTACCTACTCTCTCCTAGGAACAATCAGTTTTCTGACATGCCAATCTGTCAGAGAACCCTTGTGTTGGATGTTGACAGTAGTGGGCATCCCCACCTGTTTGCTCCAGGCAACAGCCAGGGGAGGAGGACTTACAATTGGGTAGGTTGCCCCTTTCACTTTGGTTTATGGCTCACAAGTAAGCATAACTCAGGGGATCTTTGCGGCAAAGCTTTCTTTGATTGACTGGAAAATTGGCAAGGCCCAACCCCTTGTTGGTGTTTTACTCACAACATGGGTGAATCCCAACTTTTCCCTCCAGGGAACATTCTTCATTTCCTGAATGGCAATTTGGGCCTGTATTTGGTGTCTTATTCCCAGCAGGCTGCCGTCCTACCTTCTCTCCCTTGGCAACAACCTGCTTTTCCAGAATTGAATGTTGGCAGGGTTCGCTGTGTATGGTGTGCTGCTCACAGCAAAGGGTGCTTCCCTTTTCTTTCTGGGAAAGACACTGAATTGCCGGACTGGCAGTTTGGCAGGAGCCCCTGTGTTTGAAAACTCCCTCACCATGGGAGGTAGACTATTTCATTCCCTCTATATAAAAACCTGTTTTTCCATATAGGAAATGAGGTAGTATCCTGTGTTTGGTGTGTTGCTGTCAATAGCAGGTAGTCCCACTTGCACTTTTTAGAAAAAGTCTGGTTTACCCGATAGGTAATTTGCAGGGAGACCCCATTTTTGACTGGCAAATTGGCAGGTCCCTACCCTTTGTTGGTGTCTTGCTCACAGCATGGGTGAGTCCCATCTTTTCTGTCCAGGGAACATCCCTGATTCCCTGAATGGCAATTTGGCCCAGCATTTGGTGTCTTATTCCCAGCAGGTGGTTGTCCTACCTGCTCTCTCTTGGCAACAACCTGCTTTTCCAAAATGGAAATTTGGCAGGGTTCGCTGTGTTTGGTGTGTTGTTCACAGCAAAGTGTACGCCACCTTTCTTTCTGCAAAATATACAAATTTGCCAGAATGTAAATTTGGGGGTAGCCCCTGTGGTTCCTCATCATGGAGGGTAGACTTTTTGATTCCCTCTAGATAAAAACCTGTTTTCCCAGACAGGAAATGAGGTCAGGTCCTGTGTTTCGTGTGTTGCTGTCAATACCAGGTAGTCCCACTTGTCCTTTTCAGAAAAAATCTCCTTTACCTGATTGGGAATTTGCAGGGAGACCCCATTTAGAGGTCTCTCACAGCAGGGGGTAGCCCCTTCTGTTCTTGTCAAGAAATAGTCTGTTTTGCTCAACTGGACATTGGCAAGGGTACCCTATGTATTGCATGGTTTTATTGGCAATGAGCTGGAATTTGCCAAACTTGGTATCTCTAAGCAACTGCTTTGAGTTCTCCCCACTGGAAAGGTGGGAGGGACCTTTTTGATTTCCTTTGTTATTCACAAGAGAGAATAGCCCCACCTGGCAACAGTCTGGTTGTCCACCCTAGAAATTTGGCAGAGGCCAATGTGTTTAGTGGCTTGCTCACACAGGGAGTCACCCCAAGGATCCTTTCTGGTTTTGCCAGACTGGAAATTTGGTAAGGGCCCCAGGGGTTGGAGTCTTGCTCACAGCCCTGGAGGGCACCACCTGTTCTCTCCAGGCCTCAACCTTGTTCCCCAGTCTTGTAATTCCCCAAGGGTGCCTGGTGTTTGGGGTCTTGCCCCCAGTTTCTGCCCTGCCAATCTTTCAGACACCCCTTTGGTTGCCTGCTTACAGTAGCGGGGAGCCCCACGTGTATTCTGCAAGCAACGGTGGGGGCAGGCAGAGTGACAAGTTGGTAGGTTGCCCCTTTCACTTTGGTTTCTGGCTCACAGGTAAGCATAGCCTCAGGGGTTCTTTGGGGCAAAGCTTTCTTTGATTGACTGGCAAATGGGCAAGACCCTATCCCTCCTTGGTGTCTTGCTCAAAGCATGGGTGAATCCTATCTTTTCCCTCTAGGGAACATCCCTGATTCCCTGAATGGCAATTTGGCCCTGTATTTGGTGTCTTATTCCCAACAGGCTGCCGTCCTACCTTCTCTCCCTTGGCAACAACCTGCTTTTCCAGAATTGAATGTTGGCACAATTCGCTGTGTATAGTGTGTTGCTCACAGCAAAGGGTGCCTCCCTTTTCTTTCTGGCGAAGACACTGAATTGCCGGACTGGCAGTTTGGCAGGAGCCTTTGTGTTTGAAAGGTCCCTCACCATGGGAGGTAGACTTTTTGATTCCCTCTAGATAAAAACCTGTTTTCCCAGACAGGAAATGAGGCTGGGTCCTGTGTTTGGTGTGTTGCTGTCAATAACAGGTAGTCCCACTTGTCCTTTTCAGAAAAAATCTCCTGTACCTGATTGGGAATTTGAAGGGAGACACCATTTAGAGGTCTCTCACAGCAGGGGGTAGCCCCTTCTGTTCTTGCCAAGAAATAGTCTGTTTTGCTCAACTGGACATTGGCAAGGGTACCCAATGTATTGCATGGTTTTATGGGCAATGAGCTAGAATTTGCCAAACTTGGTATCTCTAAGCAACTGCTTTGAGTTCTCCCCACTGGAAAGGTGGGAGGGACCTTTTTGATTTCCTTTGTTATTCACAAGAGAGAATAGCCCCACCTGGCAACAGTCTGGTTGTCCACCCTAGAAATTTGGCAGAGGCCAAGGTGTTTGGTGGCTTGCTCACACAGGGAGTCTCCCCACGTATCCTTTCTGGTTTTGCCAGACTGGAAATTTGATAGGGGCCCCAGGTGTTGGAGTCTTGCTCACAGCCCTGGAGGGTACCGCCTGTTCTCTCCAGGCTACAACCTTGTTCCCCAGGCTTGCAATTCTCCAAGGGTGCCTGGTGTTTGGGGTCTTGCCCCCAGTTTCTGCCCTGCCAATCTTTCAGACACCCCTTGAGTTGTTTGCTTACAGTAGCGGAAAGCCCCGCCTGTATTCTGCAGGCAAGGGCCGGGTCAGGTTGAGTGACAAGTGGGTAGGTTGCCCCTTTCACTTTGGCTTGTGGCTCACAGGTAAGCATAACCTCAGGGGTTCTTTGGGGCAAAGCTTTCTTTGATTGACTGGCAAATTGGCAAGACCCTACCCCTTGTTGGTGTCTTGCTCACAACATGGGTGAGTCCCATCTTTTCCCTCCAGGGAACATTCTTCATTTCCTGAATGGCAATTTGGGCCTGTATTGGGTGTCTCATTCCCAGCCGGCAGTTGTCCTCCCTGCTCTCTCATGGCAACAACCTGCATTTCTGGAATGGCAATTTGGCACGGTTTGCTGTGTTTGGTGTGTTGGTCATAGCAAAGTGTTCCCCAACTTTCTTTCTGCAAAATACACTAATGTTCCAGAATGTAAGTTTGGTGCGAGCCCCTGTGTTTGAAGGGTTCCTCACCATAGGAAGTAGACTTTTTGATTTCCTCTAAATAAAAACCCAGTTCCCAGACGAGAAGTCAGGAAGGGCCCTGTTTTTGGTGTGTTGCTGGCAATAGCAGGTAGTCCAACTTGTACTTTTTAGATAAAATCTGGTTTTCCAAAGCGGCAATTTGCAGGGAGACCCCATTTAGTGGTTTCTCACTGCAGGGGGTAGCCCCTTCTGTTCTCACCAAGAAATAGCCTGTTTTACTCGACTGGACATTGGCAAGGGTACCCTACTTATTCCATGGTTCTATTGCCGATCAGCTGGATATTGCCAAACTTGGTGTTTCCAAGCAACTGCTTTGATTCGCCCCCACTGGAAAGGTGGCAGGGGCCTTTTCTATTTCGTTTGTTATTCATAATAGGGGATAGCCCCACCTGGCAACAGTTCGGTTGGCCACCTTAGAAATTTGGCATAGGCCAACGTGTTTGGTGGCTTGCTCACACAGGGAGTCACCCCAAGGATCCTTTCTGGTTTTGCCAGACTGGAAATTTGGTAGGGGCTCCAGGTATTGGAGTCTTGCTCACAGCTGGGGAAGGGGCCGCCTGTTTTCTCCAGGCCACAACCTTGTTCCCCAGGCTTGCAATTCCCCAAGGGGCCCTGGTGTTTGGGGTCTTGCCCCCAGTTTCTGACCTGCCAATCTTTCAGACAC
>JAJPUD010018858.1:15845-27730 GCA_023553655.1 Myrmecobius fasciatus | reverse complement strand
TCTCTCTCTCTCTCTCTCTCTCTCTCTCTCTCTCTCTCTCTCTCTCATGTGTGTGTGTGTGTGTGTGTGTGTGTGTGTGTGTGTGTGTGTGAAATTTGGATCACATTTGCCCTTCTTTAATTTTGTGGTTCCTTTCCTATTTTCCACGATCTTTCAAATATCCCTGACAATGACTCAGTAATCACATTTGCCAGTTTTTTTTTTTTTTCAGAACTTGAAGTTCCTCTGGGCCAATTGAATTTATCAAGGTCAGTTAAATGTTTTTCTTTTATCTTTTTACTTATCATGGGCATCCACTCCCTATTATTCATTCTGTTCTGTCATTGTCAATTTAAAAGTAGCTCTCCTTTTTAGAGAAAGAAAATTAAAATGAGAATTGGATAGCTTTATGTTTTCTCTATTGTTATTTGTCTTGGTGTCAGTTATGTGTTAAATGCCTGCTATGTGCCAGACATTGTTTGGCACTCCATAAAGACAATAATAAAATAATTCTTACCCTGGAAGAACTTACATTCCTCTGAGGGTAAAGGAGCAACATAAGAGCAAATAGCCCAATACAAAATATATAAAATAAATACAAAATCATTAGATGGAGAGAAACAGGGAAAATATTAACAACTGGACAAAAGACCAGGGAAGTTTTTGTATAGGAGATGATACCTGATCTATGCCTTGAAACTATCCTGCTTTGTAAAAACCTCACCAAGCTTAAGGAGGAGAAATGGAAATACTAAATCAAACCCTTTATAAAAGTGCTAAAATGCATATTTATCATTCTTCAGAATCACTTTTTCCCACTTCCACTCATACTGAAAGATTCAGTCCCCAGAGAAATTGATTACTTATTCCCATGAAGGTTCTAGAAATAATCTAAAATCTCTGAATTTTCTAGTACTATTGTTCTTGATACCTATTTGATGGGCTCCTCTTAATCAATTAACCATTAGAATTTTATTAGCTTTTTAAAAATTGATTTGCTGATAAGATATGTAGCAAGAATAGCAGTCACAAGATGATTCCTTCAATTTGGGGGATAGTTTTCCCTTGTACAAAATGTTTCTAAGAATAGTATTACACTTAAAGTGTAACAGTAGTGATACATTTGTATAAAGGAGATATGGTCTGGACTCTTGGTTCTAAAAGTGCTTTTCTCCCTTTGTAGAGTCCTTAGGAAGATCTTCTCAGATATAGCTCTCTGCTGGCCTCTGAGCACTGACACCTTTTGAGAGTCTATCACAGCCTGAATTTCTCTTAATCATGAGAGAACACAATACCTATAAATGTCATGATCCTCAGGTTTCACCTCCATTTCCAAGAGCTCTTTCTGTTATCAGTCACTACATGTCCAATGAACTCTGCCACAGCTACTCTATTTGCAGTACTTATTCACTAAAAGTCAGGAAAGAATAAATACAAAGGAAATATAGGGAACATGAGCTCATAGACACTTATATGGCACATGGTATTTTTTTTATACTCAGTAGCTCTCAGAAGCTCTTTTTTTATCTCTACTAAGAAAGGGCCAATATAAGGGTACATCATTCCTTTTATATATACTTCCAGCTTTGGCTCAGAAACTCAAGAAGCTTCAGTTCTTCTGTTTCCTCAACCAATCAGAAGACTCTTTATCATCACACAGTTCCCAAATGGAAGTAGACTTTCTAAGTCTTCAAATATAATTGGATTGGAAGTGCATATCTATGCATCGATTCAAGCATAGTCCCTTTCCCCTCACTTGGAGTACACATGTATAAATCAAAGAACATGAAAAGAAAATGTCAAAGTACTTTAGCAACTAAAATGATTCAGTTTATATTTTCTGGCAATTTTATAGAGCAGAGAAGCTATCATACTGTATTAATAATCCAAAAAAAAAAAAGAAAAGAAAAAGATAAAAGGTGGGTTGAGATTGGGGGTAATACTGACCTTGTTACAGAACTAACCATTCTTAAAATGTCACTTTTTTTTCCTTTTCTGAGACTGAGTCTCCCCATGTTCCCTACTTTGGAAGTGTATCAGTCATTCTTTGAAATATTTCAGCTATTGATTATAATTCTGAACTGTTCCATTTCCAAAGTGCTTATTATATGCCAAGCACTATACTAAGAGCCTTACAAATTTTATGTCATTTGATCTTCACAACATCCCTAGAAGATAAGTGCTATTATTATTCCCAATTTACAGATGAGACAATAGCAGCAGAGAGAAGGTAAGTGACTAGTCTAAAATTAAACAGGTAGTTAGCATCTGAGACTGGATTTGCACCCAGTGCTCTATCACCTGTCTCTACAACTTTATTTTTCACTGTAGTTTCTGAGGTTCCCAGAACAACAAATAATATAGTATAATACACATACACATACACATTAAAAACACATCTACTTTCATTTTGGAAGCAGCTATTTAGTCTGATATTCCATACCTCCCTTCTTTTATGTAAAGTGGGTGGGTTGTGCCTCTTTTAGCTCTTGTCCCATTGTGAAAGCTCTTTTGTTTCTTTCAGAGGTTCCCCAATGCCATATCTTCTTTTTTGGCACAAATAGTCTATTGACTTGTCTAACTAGGATAACTTGTGTCCCTCTTTCCTTCTAGCCTTTCATTCATAGAATCATAGATTAGGATCTGGAAGGGACTTTAAAGGTCATCCACCCAGTTCAACTTATCCATTGTATAGAAGATGACTCTGAGGTCCAGAAGGGGTGGGACTTGCTCAAGGTCACAGAAATAATGAATGAAAGTGGAAACTGCCATAGCACGAGCAGCTGCAGTTGATAATACAGGAAAAGTTGGGATTCAAACATGTGTCATCTGGTTCTATAACCAATGTATTACATTGCATTTCATTGCCTCTATTTGATTATCAGAGTCCTTTCATGGCAAAGGTTAGGGGCTATCTGACTGTAAGAGATAGAACATGTTTAATATATAACTTTTTTAAAATAGTATTTTATTTTTCCAAATACATACAAAGATAGTTTTCAATATTCACCTTTGCAAAACCTTGTGGTTCACATTTTTCTCCCTCTCTCTCTCCTTTTCTCTTCCCCAAGACAGCAAGCAATCCAATATAGGTTAAACATGTGCAATACTTAATATAAGCTTTTTACAGTTTTATATGTTCATACTTAGAAACCCTGAGGACAGAAGAAAAGAGAATTATATTGTAGGTCAGAAAACAAGTCCAACTTAATAGCTCTTATAGGAGAGGGGAGAAATGCATTTCCCAACATAAAAATTGGAATGACCAGGTTCAAAGCAACTGAAAAGGAGGAAGAATTCTCTTTTATTTGTTTATACGAAGTTCTTTGAACTTGAACTCCTGAGTACACACAATAGGGGAATGATAACAAAGCTGTTACTTTAGACTAATAAGAAAAATGCTAATTTAGAAACTAAACAAAAATAGCCTCATGAAATCAGCCTGGTTTTGCCAGATCCCTCACCTCATTCCCTTTCCTTTTCCCATTGCTGGTTTTAAAAACAATGAATACTCACTCTCCTACCTTCCCTCCACCTGGAATGCTAAAAACTGGGTATGTTCAAACTATATTTTCTGAGTCCTACAATTATAATACTGCTTTCCTACAGAAATCAGGGTAGACCCATGAATCATATGTTCACATGTTAGAACTGGGTCAACAACAATTTCCCAGAGCTTCCATTTCCAACCCAATGATAGCATCTGCTATTTTCATGTAGGTTAATTTCAGTAATAACTATCCATCATTCCATGTGTGAATCTCATTCAACCTTATCTTTAAGGAGCAGCTCTAAGTGGACAGTTGTATTTTCCTTGACAATAGCCAGGACCCTTTATTCTCTACCACTTCATATATTTTTGACATCTGGACAGAGCCAAATGATATCTGGACCTCCTATGGAGATTTCTGGGAAACATTTCCTTTTTTTTCCCCTTCTTCTCTGATTATTCTCTCCCACTACCATCCATTGCTTCCAAAACAGAAAATGAGAGCATTGAGATACATGTGACTTTTATCTTTGAAGCAGAGTTCTTTGTACTGTTTGGGGAATCTCAGCAGCAGAAGTATGTTGGAATTAGTTCATATCACTTGGGAGAGCCAATTGTTACATTTTAAGTGTGAACATTTGCATTCCAGAAACTGGCAAACACTACAACAGGGCTTGATTTATTGCTTTGTTGATTGTCTAGATGTAAATGATGGGGAAAATGTTTATTTTTATTCAGTTGTTTTAGGTATGTTTGAATTTGTGACTTTATTTGGAGTTACCTGGCAAAGAAATTGGAGTGGATTGCAGTTTCCTTCTTTAGCTCATTTTACAGATAACAATATTGAAGCAAACAGGGTTAAGTGACTTGCCTAGGATCATACAGCTAGCAATTGTCTGAGGCTAGATTTAAACTCAGCAAGATGAGTCTTCCTGACTTTAGTCTCAGTTCTCTATTTACTGAGCCACATAACTGCCCTAATTAAATCTCAACAATACAGATTTAGCTTTAAAATGTTATACTTATTTTGGAGAACCAATTACTAAAGACTTATTATTAATACACTGCTATTCAGATGTCACAATGACCACTAGTAAGTGACAGAAATGTATTTGTGTTGAGTATGGCACAAAGGAAAGAGCACTGATTGCCAAATCAGAAGACAGGGACTCAAATTTTACCTGTATTTACTAGTGTGACTTTGGTTAAACCACTTCATCTTTCTATGCCTCAGTTTCCTTATTTGTAAAATGAGGGTGTTGTACTGGATGGTGCTTTCCAGAAATAGATCACTAGTCCTAAGAAGGAGCTCTCTGCTTTCTTCTCCTGGACTTAACTTAGTTTATACTTCTAGATTTGGGAAATGCATCTTTTGATAGCAGAAAGGCCCTTTATGGGAAAGAAAAAAATGAATAAAACATTCAAGAAAAGATAAAATATTCAATGAGTCAGTGTTTCTGTTTCTCTATGTTCAGGCTAGTTCAGAAGTCCTCTTTTGCATATTCCCAAATTCCAGGATGACCACTCCCATGACTCCAGGAGAACACACAAAACTCAAGAGAGAGGAGATATCTTAAACTCATTGCTGCTTGAATAATAAAAATATTCAAAGGCATAGGAAGTAGAAGGGCAACAGAATCACACCATGGATCATAGCTTTAGAGTTGACAGGAGCAAAGAAAACAACAAATCAGATTTTCTAATTTTATAGATAAGGAAACTGAATCACAGACAAGTTAAATTACTTGCCCATGGTCACACAGTATTCTCCTAAGAAGAGATTTTAACCTAGGTCTATTTGATTTCAATTGTCTGAAAATGCATATTTTCTCCTCCTCCACATGTTTTTGTTGTTGTTGTTTCTTTCTTTGTACATAAAAATCCTTATAATTTTGGACCCAGGTCCTCTGATTGGGTTGTGTCTCCAGTATACCACACTGTTTTTCTATTACACCTGAGATCTGATTATAACCTGTTTAAAATTGCCCCATTCCTAAAAGCAAGATCTTTAGAGAAAATAAATTTAAAAACAATTTAAATAACAAATAAAAATAATTTATTAATATGAAAAATACATTAAAAGAGCAAAAAGTAAGTTTAAAAGTCTCCTTTTTAAGAAAAAACATCTATAACCACTTTTCCGTTTGTAAGCACATTTTAAAAGTAAAAGAAATAATGGCTTATAATGAACCTGGCAACCTTAGTGTTATCACATTGTGAGTAGTAACTGAAAGCCCTTTAATGAAATTAGAAAGCCTACTCCCTGAAATGCTGCCTTTCAAGAGTGATGCATCACTTCAATATTGTGCAGTGATTATCTAATGAATGCCATGCAATGTCCTTGTAACAAACTATATTAATAAATACTAATGAACTAAGTCTTATTTTAAAGGAACTGAATGTATTGAAAAGAAGTCCAAATCCCATCAAATTTGATCCACATTATAGGGATTTTTGTAAACAGAAAAATACCTATGGGGGAGATAGAATGTGAATATCCATATTTTCAGATATGTTTTACTGAGAGATGTGATGGAGAAATGGATTTTTTTTTCAAATCTCCTGGACTGAAGTATCTCATTACTACTGTATTTTCAAACTCTAGTTCAATTCTTCCAGCTCTGACCAGAAAGCCTTCTGACTATGGGTTTGAAATAATAAAAGAGCCATAATCAGAATGAAGAGGCCAGATAGGAATTTCATCTCAATTGTCAAAGATGCACAAATTAACTACAAAGGATCTATGAAGGAATATGGCATTTGCATCCAGAGAAAGAATTGATAAGTTCAGTTTTGCATAAAAGGATTTTTACCATGTGTATATACACATATGCATGTATGCATGTATATATACATATATATAAAAATTTGTATATTTACATACACACAAATACATATTAGTGTCTAATGATAACCATGTCTAGAGCAGGACAGGGAGGGAAGAAAAAAAGGGAAAAAGTTACATGATATTTTTCGTACATATTTAAAAGGAATAGCAAGTTGTGCATAATTGATTTTCAGTTTCAGTTTCATGTAAAATCATCTTTTGTTTTCTATTCTGTTACAGAAATGGCTGTTTTATTTCTCAAGTTCAGAATAAAATAAAGAAAAAGAAAATGCATAGCGGACTATAAACAGACCAGCTGCCCTTGACAAATAAAACCTACCCTCATGAAACAGCTCCTTCCTAAGGAAGTTACCGCCCAAGCTGACTCAGACTCTGTCCATTTGCCAACCATCTACATGAATAATATGTACTCTTTACCTTTGGGATGTGTTTAATTCCTGTTGTCAGGATAACTTGAGGATGAATGAAGAAAAACAAGCTTCCCATCCAAGATCATGGATTTAGAGAAGGAAGAATTGTTAAAGTAATCTAGTCTAATCCCCTATTTGTAGTAAGGGTAAACCTGAACTAGTGCAGTCACAAAGGAACTATGTGGCATATTGGGCTATTAACTGACACTGACACTATCACTTTTTTTTTAATTGTATCACAGCCTCCTGGTTAATGGTCTTCAATAAGATATATGACTACTTATTTGATCAATCATTTTCTCTTGGTGCATTATCCTCATCTATAAAATGATAAATGAAGGGATTAGACTAGATGTTCCTTAACTTTTCTTACAGTCAGAACTGGTGTAAGGTATTTTTTGTGCCCTAGGCAAGTTTTGAAAGTTGAACCAGTTCTATTCATCTTTATACTCTTTGACCAGGTCTCAAAATTTTGTCCTCTTTCTTTTTTTTTTTAGTAGAGTCTTTAAATGTTTAAGGGAATATATATAGCAAACAAAAGTGAAAAAGTGGTACGTTCTGAAACTGGAAATGTCTGTAGTTTTAAAAATACTAAACCACATCTCTTATTCTCTTATCCTGGCTATTGTGCCACAGGTTGGTTTCTCTTGTCTTGCTACTCTTAGTTTCTATCTTTGATTCCTGCTCTAAAATGATATAACTTACGAGAGTATAGTCTTCAAGAGACTTATTTATCTTATATTTCTTTATGTATTTGTATATAAAGCTAGGTGCCTTGGTCAATGGAAGGACATATGAGGTTAACTGTATTTCTGACAGTGGAAACAGCAAAAGAGAAAATATAAAATGAACCAGTAAATTTAGTAGTAGATGAAACATCCATTGTCCTTGAGATCCAATAATGTCCTGATTTGAGGCATTTGTGGCATTTGGAAATGAGGCATGGATTACTAATAAAAGACAGAGACAGAGACAAGGAGAGAGAGCTTCAGCTGATATCTAGGTAGTGTATGGTCTCCATCATTAATACAACATACTCTTCAACAGCTTTGTGATTTGCTTCCAGATGTCATCAACCTTTTACTCTTTCTAGCCAGAAAGTCTATGGTATATTTCTGCTAAAGTCTAGCTTCTTTTTCTACCAAATTAATTCTTACCATATATTTCTTTTCTTTCTCCCCATTGTTTCATGGATTTCTTCAAAGTGCTTTACCTTCTTGATGTGCAATGAATGGTACATCTCTAATAATGGATGAGATAATGAATGTGAAGCACTTTGAATCAGCGCTTATTCTAATCAACTGAACATGACATCCACCTTATTTGAATAGTTCACATTTTGAATGGTGAGTTTGAACATTAAACAACTGATTGAATATTTACTATAACCATACAGCACTTAGCCAAGTCTTTATTTGCCTTTCCCAAAGTATAATGGGGACTAACGCAGAGTGTTTGGCAGCTAATCTGAATTATTTCATGTCTGCAGATTGAAGGCAAATTGCTACTTGTACTGCACCACAGAATGAGCTTGACTAATTCTTTGCTCCCATGAGGGTACAGAGTAGCTTACAGTAAAGCCACAAAGGAAATGCTAACTCTTTAGGAATTACTTCTCCACCCCCTCCACCATATCCACACATTATAATTTCCCCAACACTGCCTGAGTCTTTGGTTTTACTTTCATAATCACTCTTGCCATCATTAGTTTCCCTTCTTTGCTAGTCATGTTTTGATATGCTTGAGTACAATATTTTATCTGAAATTATTTTACTTACTTCCAGCACTGAGACAAATTTAAAAATAGTTAGGTGATTAACATCAAACTCCACATTAAAGAGTTTTGAGGGAATACTGCTGTACTGAATGGATTAGCCATTTCCACACTTTATAGCAACCTTCCCACATGAACCTTGGGAATTGCTGAACTATTTTGGTGCAGAAATATTTTCTCTGATTAGTTTGATTCCCTAAAAGGGGTGCTTAGATAAAGCTTTACACAAAACCATGCTCATTTTAATTCCTTTCCCTAGGAATTGGGACTATAAATCTCCTCAGTTTGCTTTATCGATCTTGGCAAAATTGCAAATATAAATTGCAATAGTAGTAAATTAAATGATCTAATGAGAGGGCTTAGAAGGTAATGCAATGTTGTCAATAACATCAGACAAGAGGAAATGAAAGCAGCATAGAACAATAATAAGCATTTCTTAGGATCAGACAGTGAGAGCTGGAATGAACCTTAGAATCCATCTGACCAACCTCTTCATTCACAAATGAAGGAACCAAGGCCCCAGAAATTTAGCAGGAATTTGCTTGAGGTCATATGGGTAGTAATATGTGTTAGGGTTGGTGCTCAGGCACATTGAATTCCAAACCAGTGTGTTTTTCATTGCTCTCTGCTACCTCCCATTTTGGTCAGGATCATCCAACAGCCCCCATTTGTCCTTCTAGCCAGGTTCTAAAACAGGTTCTAAACACCTTCAAGGTGTTGTGTTGCATCATTGGCTCCTGCACTGATGATCCTGACCCATCCATACTCAGTTTCACATTTACTTCATGAGTCCTTCAATATTAAAAGGCGCTTTAGAGAGTCTTATCCTAGGTTATAGGTTTGTAGAAAAAAGCCCTAGAACAGATTTAAAAGCACAACCTGGGGGGGGGGCGGAGCCAAGATGGCGGAGTGAAAAGGTGACTTTCTGCCTCTCCTCCGATCTTCTCTCAAATCAACAATAAAATAAGCCTCTGAACTGATCTTCAAGTCAACGAACTCAGAAATATTTGGGCACGGCTCTCTGGAGAACTTCATATCAGGTTAGTCGGACTCTGACAGAGAGATAAATAGATGACCCCTGTGCAGGCCGGAAGTGACGGTGGGACTCAGCTCAGCTCATCGTGGAAGAAATTCCAAACTCCAAACTCCAAATTCCAAACACCTGGAGTTTATCTGAGGCACTCGGGACACTCTGCCCTGATTGGGGACGGGTGTTCTGGCAGACTTGCCTTGTTTAAGGAGTAATTCGGAATTAGTCCTAGCCCCCACCGGCCCAGCACCTTAAGTCAACTCGCCAAAGTGCCCCAGGGCAAAGCGTCTTCAGCCGAGGTTTTTTTTTTTCCCCTACCTTAAAGAGATATCCACTCTGTCTAAAGAAAAAAAATGATGAAGAAGCAAAAGAGAGCTCTCACCATAGACAGCTTTTATCAAGGCAAAGAAACGACCTCAGATACAGAGGTTTCTTTAGACAAAAATCCAGAAAAAAACAGCAAGGACCATCACTGGTCCCCGTTTCAAAAGGCCTTTCTGGAAGACTGCATAAAGAACATCAAAAGAGAGCTGGAGGATAAATGGGAAAATAAACTGAAATCAGTGCAAGAAGGATACAGTATCTTGCAAGAAAGATATGATGCTCTGCAAAAGAGATATGAAAAAGACACCAATTTATTAAAAAATAAAATTAGTGAAGTGGAAAAAGAGTGCAGTGAACAAATTGGCCAGTTACAAAAGGAACTTAAAAAGGTAACTGAAGAAAACAACACTTTAAAAATAAGAATTGAACAAATGCAAGTGAATGGCTCACTAAGACTTGAAGAATCAGTCAAACAAAAACAAAAAAATGAAAAATTAGAAGAAAATATGAAATATCTCCTAGGAAAAACAACTGACTTAGAAAATAGATCTAGGAGAGACAATCTAAGGATTATTGGACTTCCTGAAAGCCATGATCAAAAAAAGAATCTGGACACTATCTTCCAGGAAATCCTGAAAGAAAACTGCCCTGAGATTGTAGAATCAAAGGGCAAAATCACCATTGAAAGAATTCACCGATCACCTCCTGAAAGAGACCCCAAAATTAAAACCCCAAGGAATATCGTGGCTAAATTTCAGGACTATAGCACCAAGGAACAGATTCTGCTAGCAGCTAGAAAGAAACAATTCAAATACCGAGGATCAATAATTAGAATCTCTCAGGATATGTCAGCTTCCACACTGAAGGATCGCAGGGCTTGGAACCAGATATTATGAAGGGCAAAGGAACTTGGATTACAGCCAAGAATAACTTATCCAGCTAGAATGAGCATTATCCTCCAGGGAAGAAGATGGTCATTCAATGATATAGGTGAATTTCACCTATTTCTAATGAAAAGACCGGATCTGAACAAAAAATTCGACACCCAAACACAGAACTCAAGAGATGCATAAAAAGGTAAAAAGGAAAGGACTCTTGAGAACTTTATTTTTACTAGGGGGATACTCAAAGTTTGGGGGTATAATTAACTAAATATTACTTTGATAATATGAAAAAGAGAACTAGAGGGGGAAAGGTTGTCATACTGGGGAAAAGAGGGAAAAAGTGGTAAAATAAGATCTAAAAAAAAGGAGGTAAAAACAAGGTAAAATCACTCGAAGAGGCAAAGAAAACCTAATATAATTGAGAGAAAGAGGGGAGGGAGACGAGCACTGTGTAAATCTTACTCTCATCAGGTTGGGCTCTAAAAGTGTATATCAGACATTTGATTTCACATAGAAACTTGTCTGTTGCTAGAGGGAAGTGGGAGGGAAAGGAGGAAAAGTTAGGGACAAACTAATAGAAGGGAAAATAGAAGAATCAGGGGAAAGGAGTAAAAACAGGGGGAGGGGATCTAAAGGGTAGAGTATTGTTTGGGGGAGAGGGTCATCAAAAGCAAAGTACTGAGGAGGGGGGAAGGGAGAAAGGGGAGAGGAAAGGGGAAAACATAACTTGGGTAAATAAGATGGCAGGAAATAAAGAATTGGTTATTCTATCTGTGAATGTGAATGGGATGAACTCTCCCATAAAGCGGAAGCAGATATCAGACTGGATTGAAAACCAGAATCCCACAATATGTTGTCTACAGGAAACACATCTAAAACATAGTGACACATATAGGATGAAGGTAAAGGGCTGGAGCAGGACCTATTGTGCTTCAGGTGAACAAAAAAAAACAGGGGTAGCAGTCCTTATCTCAGATCAAGTAAAAGCCAAGATAGATCTAATCAAAAGAGATAAGGAAGGAAACTATATTTTACTAAAGGGTACCATAGATAATGTAGCAATATCTATACTAAATACATATGCACCAAGTGCAATAGCACACAAATTCCTAGGGGAGAAATTAAGAGAGATGCAAGAAGAAATAG
>JAJPUD010018858.1:0-10845 GCA_023553655.1 Myrmecobius fasciatus | reverse complement strand
CAGGAACTATACAAACTAAACTACAAAACACTTTCCACACAAATAAAATCAGACCTAATCAATTGGAAAAATATTAAGTGCTCATGGGTAGGCAGAGCGAACACAATAAAAATGACAATACTACCCAAACTAATCTACTTATTTAGTGCCATACCAATCAAACTCCCAAGAAATTATTTTACAGATCTAGAAAAAATAGTAGCAAAGTTCATTTGGAAGAACAAAAGGTCAAGGATTTCAAGGGGATTAATGAAAAAAAAGGCAGATGAAGGTGGCCTTGCTGTACCAGATCTAAAACTATATTATAAAGCAGCGGTCATCAAAACCGTTTGGTACTGGATAAGAAATAGAGCAGTGGATCAGTGGCACAGGATAGGTTATCAGGACAACCTAGGCATTAACCTTAACAATCTAGTGTTCGATAAACCCAAAGAACACAGCTTTTGGGATAAATACTCTCT
Source organism: Myrmecobius fasciatus (assembly GCA_023553655.1). Lineage (NCBI taxonomy): Eukaryota > Metazoa > Chordata > Mammalia > Dasyuromorphia > Myrmecobiidae > Myrmecobius > Myrmecobius fasciatus. The sequence continues at coordinate 10,384 of JAJPUD010018858.1, read as the reverse complement.
ATTTGGCAAAAACTGCTGGGAAAATTGGAAACTAGTGTGGAAGAAATTAGGGCTTGACCCATACCAAGATAAGATCTAAATGGGTTCATGATCTAGATATAAAGAGGGACTTTGTAAGCAAGTTAGAGGAACGTAATATAGTTTATCTCTCAGACCTGTGGAGGTGGAACAAATTTATGTCCAAAGAAGACTTGGTACTCCTAATTGAACACCAGATGGATAATTTTGATTATATTAAGTTAAAAAGTTTCTGTACAAACAAAACAAATGCAGACAAGATTAGGAGGGAAGCATCTAATTGGGAAATCATCTTTACATTTAATGGTTCTGATAAAGGCCTCATTTCTAAAATATATAGAGAATTGTCTCATATATATAAGAATTCAAGCCACTCTTCAATAGATAAGTGGTCAAGGGATATGAACAGACAATTTTCAGATGATGAAATTAAAACCATCTCTAGTCATATGAAAAGTTGCTCCAAATCATTATTGATCAGAGAAATGCAAATTAAGACAACTCTGAGATACCACTACACACCTGTCAGATTGGCTAAAATGACAGGTGTGTATAACGATTTTTATAGGAGGTTATGTGGGGGTTTTGGGACACTAATACATTGTTGGTGGAACTGTGAACGGATCCAACCATTCTGGAGAGCAATTTGGAGCTATGCTCAAAAAGTTATCAAACTGTGCATACCCTTTGACCCAGCAATGTTTCTACTGGGCCTATATCCCAAAGAGATCTTAGAGGAGGGAAAGGGACCCACATGTGCAAGAATGTTTGTGGCAGCCCTTTTTGTAGTGGCTAGAAACTGGAAACTGAAGGGATGCCCATCAATTGGAGAGTGGCTGAATAAATTATGGTATATGAATGTTATGGAATATTATTGTTCTGTAAGAAACGACCAGCAGGACGTTTTCAGAGAGGCCTGGAGAGACTTGCATGAACTGATGCTGAGTGAAACGAGCAGAACCAGGAGATCATCATGCACAGCAACAACAGTATTACATGATGATCAATTCTGATGGACATGGCTCTCTGCAATAAAGAATTGTCTCAAACCAGTTCCAGTTGTTCACTGAAGAAAACCATATACACCCAGAAAGAGGGACATGAAATATGGACCACAACGTAACATTTCCATGATCTCTATTGACATTTGCTTGCATTGTGTTGCCTTTCTCTGATTCTTTTTTTTCTTGTAGATAGGATTTTTCTTGCATAACTTCTCAAGCATTTCAACATTATTAACATGTAGTGGACTTCCTGCCATCTAGGGGAGGGGAGGGGACTGGGGGTAAAATTTGTATTGGAAAGCTTTGTAAAGATCAAGGTTGGGGAACTACCCATACATATGTTATACAAATAAAAAGCTTAAAAGAAAAAAAGAAAAAAAAAGCACAACCTAGACTTCACAGCCTATGGATGGACTTCAGAAGGTTCATGAAATTGAATGGAATATGAACATGTATGTATGTATACACATATGTATATGTGTATGTGTATTTATCTTTATTTTCATGAATGTTTAAATTTGCTTTTTTGTTGTTTTCCCAATTATGAATTGAAAACATACACATATTTTTCTAAGGAGTATATAGACAGACTTACAAGAGACCATCAAAGAGATCCAATTGCAGGCTTCTCAAAACCCTCTCAAAAAAAAAACCAAAACAACTTAAAAAGTATAGCCTTAGAAGCAAACTATTTTAATTCTCATCAAATGAGTTAAAATTCAAAAAGTGCTTTGCAAACCTTAAAGCAGTAGCTGTGATTGTCATTATTATGCAAATAAGAAAACTCTTGATCTGGGGGTTGAAAGGTACCTTGCTCAAGGTCATGATAACCAGGAGCAGTGGAGACTTCCTGACTTTGCAAAATGCAGTGCTGGTTCCGAAGCCCAGTGGAGGCCTGCTGTTTGTCTTTCTGTTCTGAAAATCTATCCTTCTGACTAACCTAAATTTTCATTTCTCCATGTTCCTCTACTCTTATCTTTCCTGCTTGCATTTCTGACCTACTGCTTGTCCTGACCTCTGATAACTGCATAAAATCTATTTGGAGAGACAGTAATGGTCATTTCATGTTAGTTTAAGAACCAAGCTCTGTAAAGCAGAATGTAGGATAATGAAAGTTCAGTGGTGGCTGGAGATGTTGGACAGTCTTCCAGCCCCCTCCTCCCTCCCACCCTTGTCTTACCTTCCTTCTATACATCTCCCTCTTCTGTATCTTCTTGATTTATTGAGAATCATTATTGTAGTTTTGTAGATAATAGCACCTGGGGTTTATACAAAACTTTAAAGTTTGCAAAATATTTTGTATATATTATTCATGTGTCAGATTATATGGACATTATTAACATTAATATCATCAAATGAGGTAATATTTGTCAAAGCACATAGCATAATGCCTGGTATATTGTTGTTCAGTCATTCAAACACATTCAAATCTATTTGACCCAGCAGACCACACCCTTAAGTACAGATGCTCTTAAAGATATTTTTTTTTCTTCTGTATCTCTGAACCTTCCCAAGATATCTTGAGGTTCCCTGACTAGATTTCTTTCTTAAGGATCATGCCTTAAACCAAAACCAATCTGATTGGTCATTGATCATTAGTCACCAATGCATCCTAAGTTAAGCCCCATTTGGTCATTTTGGGGTCCTGACTGACCCAGATGGAATGTAAATAGCAATTATTTCTGCTTTAGCAAACAGTCTTCTCCTCTTTGGCTGAAGAATCTTCCCCATCCAGATTTATTCATTTGTTCATCCATTTCTTTCTTTCTTTCTTTGTTTAGATTTTTTTTGGGGGGAGAAGCTAGGTAGGTGAAAGAGGAAATTCTTTGCCTCAATTGCTACCTAGCCTTAATCACTGAATGGGGGCAGTCTCAGTCAAACCAAGACCTGTTAAAGACCTTAACTTGAAAAGGTCAAGGTCTCCCATTTCATCCAGGGCCATTTCCAGCCATCTTGATCTAAATCTTGCCACTAGATACAGATAATTTTGGAGAGGAAAATGAGGTAGGTGGCCTTGTACAGCCTTCCCTCTCTTGAATCCAATTCACATGCACATCATGGCATAACCTCCTTGATGGGACAAACAGTAACAACAACACTCCAATATTATTCATGAGGTTTTCTTGGCAAAGGTACTGGAGTAGTTTGTCATTTCCTTCTCCAGTGCCTGATATATAGTAGGAACTACAGGTATGCTTATGCCCTTCCCTTATTTCCTTTCCCCTTTTATCCTTTTTTAGAAATAGGCTGGCATATGCATCATTGGAGGGGCTATCTAAATTAATGACATTGCAGATTCATTTGGACATTTTTACAGACTAAGAGAAATTAAGTAATTTATCCACAGTCCCATCACTAGGGAATCTTAGATACAGGACTAGATCTCAGGTCTTGATGAAGCTAAGTAAAATATTCTATCTACTATATCAGTTTGACATCCTATTAAGGACTCAAAAATTATTAAATGTATTATTGTGGAGTAGTCTCTTAAATAATATGTTTCAAGGCTAAAGATTAAGCACCAGGTTGATGTTTGTATCAGGTAAGAACAACTGGCAAGATTATGAGTCAGTTTTATTTCTACTTTCATTGTAATTCATAATTGTTTCTGTAAGTATAACTAAAGGGCCTGGTGAGGCATCCCTATAATCTCCACTACTGGGGAAGTGAGGCTGATAGATTATTTGAGATGAGGGCTTCTGGATTATAGAAGAGCTGAAACTGATTGAGTAAACAAACTCAGTCCAATAGCAATATAGTTAGTCTTATATTGATGAGACAGAGAGGTGGTGCCTTGGATAGAGCACTGGGCCTAGAGTCATTTAAGACTTGAGTTCAAATATCACCTCCAACACTTACATTAGCAAGTCACTTTAATCTGTATGCTTCAGATTCTTCATCTCAGGAAAATGTATATAATAATAGCACCTATCTTGAAGGGTTGTTGTGAGGTTCAACTAAGATTTTATTGTTGGGTAATTTCTGTCATGGCCGACCCCATGTGATCCCATTTGGGTTTTTCCAGGGTATGATATTGGAATGATTTGCTATTTTATAGATGAAGAACTGAGGCAAAAGGTTAAGGTTAAGTAACTTGTCAAGGGTCACATAACTACTATCTGAGACCATATTTGAACTCAGGAAGATGAGTTTTCCTGATTGCAGACCCAGCACTACTGTACCACTTAATTGAAGCTTATGCTTGTAAGAACAGGGGCCCTTTGGCTTCACGCACAAAAATGTTGAAAAACCCCTGTTTTTTTTTAAATTTTCAAAACATACGCATAGAAAATTTTTCAACATTGACCCTTACAAAACCTTGTATAACAAATTTCCCCCCTTTCCCACAACCCCTTTCCTAAATGGCAAGTAATCCAATATACATTAAGCATGTTAAAATATGCTAAATCCAATATATGTATACATATTTATACAATTATCTTGCTGCACAAGAAAAAATCAAGTCAAAAAGGAAAAAAAAATGAGAAAGAAAATAAAATGCAAGCAAACATAGCAAAAAATGATGTGTTGTGATCCACACTCAGTTCCCATAGTCCTCTCTCTGAGTGTAGATAACTCTCATCATCACAAGATCATTGGAATTGGCCCCAGTAATTTCATTACTGAGAAGAACCATGCCCATCAGAATTGATCATCATATAATCTTGCTGTTGCCATGTATAATGACCTCCTGGTTCTGCTCATTTCAGTTAGCATTAGTTCATGTAAGTCTCTCCAGGCCTCTCTGAAATCATCCTGCTGATATTTTCTTACAGAAAAATAATATTCTATAACATTCATATACCATAACTTATTCAGCCAATTGATTGGCATCCATTCAGTTTCCAGTTTCTAGCCACTACAAAAAGGGCTGCCACAAGCATTTTTGCACATGTGGATCCCTTTCCCTCCTTTAAGATCTCTTTGGGTTATAAGCCCAGTAGAAATTCTGCTGGGTCAAAGGGTGTGCACGTTTTAATAGCCCTTTGGGCATAGAAAAATCCCTGTTTTAAACATAAAATTATTAAGTCTGGTAAGAGAAGCATTAAAGGAACCCCATTAAGGAATTTGATGTCTATTCTCTCCAACTTCAGACATTAACAAATACAAATCCTTTGTGGTGATGTGTCTGTTGTACTTGACTGATTGAATATTGCATACTGCACAGAAATCACAATTCCAAGAGCCCTTGTGCTAAACTCAGATTGAAGTAACTTTATATATTTCATTTGCTAGCTCATTTAAAGGGCATGACTAAGGCCTCACTGCCCTAATGGTTTTTTTTTTTCCTTAAATCTCACCAATGACTAGCCACCAAGAGTCAAATTTTATAAGGACAGATCTCAGGTAGAGCTATTTGGGGCAAGATGCATTTCTCCCAGTGGAGTCCTGTTTCCTCAAAAAGAATGCAATCATCACTTTTCTGCATGACTGACCTTTAGACTGGGGTGAACATAAAGATCTATTTACCAGGTCATGAAATTGCAACTCTAACAGCAGCGATTCCACCATTCCTGATGAAATTGTAAAATACTTCATTTGGCTGCCTGGAGAGTTTTTTGAAAAGGAAGACCTGGTGAAGGGGGCCAATTCTCATTTTCCCCCATGAACTTTTCCTGAGGTCATTTTCTGCTTAAATTACTTGTGATTTGGGGATGCAACCATACATGCAACTTGTGTAGGGACTTGACCTTTTTTTTTTTTTTAATCTACTGCTATTGTCAGTCACTAAAGCTAAAAAGAATAGGCAAATATATTCTCCTGAATCTAAAAGCCTTGGGAATAGCAATACATTCTGCTCAGTATTTGCATCCATCATACTGGGAAACAACCCTTGTGAAGACCGTCTGGAAACTGCTACTGCAGATATTACAGACTGATCTATTAAACATGTTACTCACCTCCCCCGCCCAAACTCTTGTGACCAAGTGATTGACTCTGTTACATAATTCAACACAGTGTGATGATAGTAAATGTTTAACAATTGGCTGTCAGGGATGGGGAAGAATGTAAGCATTTTAATCTACTATGCTACCCAGGATGAGCAAGAAGGACGGTTATCTAATGTATTATAAATTAACTTTTTGCTATACATTGTGTGTAACACACTGATAAGGCGACAATTAGCATTAATTCAATACATTTTTATAACACTATGCCAGGCACTGTTGAAACAAAGACAAAAAACCAAAATGATCCTTGCCTATACCATATATGTACAACACAGACCACCCTGACCCACTTGAAGAACAGATATGTTTTATTTCATTCTTCCCTGCAGGATTTTCTGGTACCCTTATAGTGATTCTTTTTTTTGGGGGGGGGGGGAGGAGGGGAGGAATCTAAATTCTCAACCATTGGCTCTACTCCCTGAAATGATATTCCATCAGGGTAGAAAGTGATCCCATAAACACTAATAGATTAACTGTCTCAAAAAAATATTTGCTTCAGAATGTATAATTATAAAAATAGAAACTTACTTCCCCAACATGTAAGAGATATAATCCTTCCCTCCTAACTCCTATACCACTTCATGTGGTAGGAAATGAAAGAAGATAAGGTCCACAGCTTATTTCAGTTCCTACAAAGTATAGTCTCAGTATCAACTCCAAACACCACTGCTCCTCCAGAGCTTGATTCCCAGGCAACCTGGCTTCTCAGGTTTTCCTTGATAGACTAGGCCATATCACCTTGCCTGCAGTCCTAGCTCCAAGGTCTCAAACTCAAGCTTTACTTTCTATGTCTGCTGAAGATCACCTCTAGCATACAAAACTGAAGAGGAAATAATGAATTTCTGAGTAAAATTTTTCTCCTCTCACATCATCATTGCTATGAATGAACTAGGATCCTTACCCTCTGGACACAAATGCAAAGAGGCAGCCAAAAATAGAGCAACTGTTTCCCCTTTGACTATTTTAAAATCAGGTTAAGACATACTCAGCCACATAGTAGGGGGTCACAAAGGCCTCTATTCTAGATTATTGGGACATGTCCCAAAAGTCCCTAATGATATCTCTGTGTTAAGAGGACTGAGTATATCCAGTCAAGTCCAAATTACCTAAAAATATTATGTACATTAAAAAAATTAAATACAGAATGCAAACAGAATACAAATGATAGGGAAAAGAGAAGAGTACTAAATACTCAGCTTTGATTGTAATTCTCTAATATAGTCAGCTGGTGACTAATTGTCAGCAGGAATGATAGAATATAATCTCCTTCACAGGGATTGTTTAGTTTTAGTTTTGTATCTCCAGCATCTTTCACATAGTCTATGGTCATTAAATGTTTGTCAAATTGAATTGAAATGAACTGAACCCATTGATGACTGGATGGAATGAAAATAAATATCTGTTCTCTTCCCAAAAATTCACAAGGACATCAAGAACTCAAAAAAGTTGGGAAGCAAGGGACTAAGATTATAAATACACACACACATACACACACACACACACACACACGAACCACACAATATACACACACGCATGTATGTATTATATATATATATATATATCCCTAGGAAGGCAACAACCAGCTCTGTTTTATTGTGTTTCTTTACCAGATCTGGCAGATAAGAATTTAACTAATAAATATCTTTGATGAAGAGCAAAAAGAAGAAGAAAAGAAAAGACGAGGAGAGACATTTGCTCCAGTTTACATTTCTCTGTTACCACCTACAACAGAAAGAAAGGACCTTCATTTCTAAATCAATTAGGGATAATGTTCATCCATTGTTGACTTTTTCATAGAACGTCCCATTTTGGGGAAGGTTCCCAGAATCATTATTTCATAGTGAATACCCAAGAATTTTTTTCTTAAAAGATCAAAGCATAAATAATAAAGAAAATTGAAGCAATTAACCTATTACAATATGACCCCCTTAAAAGTAAGGACTATTTTTGGGGGTATTTCTTTCTATCACAAAGCCTGGAACATTGAAAATGCTTAATAAATGATTGTTGATTGACTAACCTGAAACTCTGGACTATTTGTGAACCATGTTGGATCACTACAGGGTTCCATAAAAAAGGAAGTGATCATCTAAGCTGGTGCTAAAAAGAACTTGAGTCTTATGTGTTTGAATCAGCCTATCACTTAGGTACTGAGGCTGGTTTCCTAGCAACAAAGCTTCTAATCCCCCTTCTATCCTGCTGCTGAGGATCACAGAGCACTTCTGTGACCCCCTTTTGTCATTCAAATCTGCCCTTGCTGTTTATTTTAGCTAGATTTTACTGGAGGGAGAGAGTGTTGGGGCAGGGAGAAGGCATTCTATAATTTCCCCAGGCACAGAAGATTAGAGACATCATGTTACAAAGTAAAAACATTGTCTCTAACATCAGAAACCTGGGATCACATCTGGGCTCTGCTACAAACTTACTACCTATTTGACCTTAAGCAAGTCAAAGTCCCCAATATTCTGTCCCTCCTCTATAAAATGAAGGAATTAGACCAGATGACTCTAAAATCTCTTTCAGCTCTGATTCCATGATCCTATAAGTTCTTCTCCTTCTCTCTTCTCTCCTCCTTCCAACCAAAACCAGGTTCAAGTCATTTTTTTCCCCTAAGCCTTAAGTGACTTGCCCAGGATCACACAGACAGTAAGTGTAAAGTGTCTGAGACTGGATTTTAACTAATACCCTCCTGATTCCATTGGCTAAGGGTGATTGTTTCATAAGCTCCACTGAGAAGGGTATGTATTCTCTTCATTAAGGATGAAGTTGTGAACTTTACAAAATTGCAACTGAAAATTTTGGTGTTTCTTTTAATATCAAATGGAATTATTGCAGCACTCCCACAAGTTTCTTTCCTGTACAAAGAAAAGGGCTATTAAAATTCACCATATAAAGAAAAAGAAATAGTCAATGTTCACTTAGCAAAAGGAACAATGAAAGATAGATTTCCATTGAGAGAGCACAGTAGAAAATTTCCCTGATTCTCTTGGTACCTTAAGTGCCATGTTGACTCTTTTTTTTGGTCTTAATGATAAAATTCAGACATGTTCAAGGGCAATAAAGGTCTAACAGCAGCCTTTAGATTAATCAAGAAAGTTTCCTCCATTTACTAACAGGAAGAACTATGGAAAAGAACTTGAGAGTGGACCAAATACTATGAGTGGGGGAGGGGAGGATGTGAGTTAGTGAAGAGAAAGGGAAAATATTATGTTGGGGAGTTATAGAAAAAGTTGCCCCACTCCCCCAAAATCACCCTCTCATGAGGAAGGATACTACAACCATGGAATATATAATTAGATGTGGTTAACTCATTCAATTGCTTTTCTTTTATTAGGAAAGATTTTACTGAGGTTATTGGGTAATGACTATGATGTCAAGAAGTCCTATATAAAAGAGTAAGATCAGGAATACTGCTTCCAAAGGAATAAAGATAAGCATCACTCAGAGAGAAATGGACAGACATGAAATGTATGTGAACTCATTGCAGCATATATCTGATGAGGAACTCTGAAGAGCAGGGTTAAATGTTATCACCAAGGAAAGAGGAAATGGACAAGTCACACGTACAGATTGTGTGATGACAAATGGACAGCATGAATGCTCCCAGGGTACCTTGCCAATATCTGAGGAGAAAGGAAGCAGTACAGTATTCTGTACTGAGTGGATCCCTGTGATGGACTTTTGGGGTGGATATGAATGAGTCCTCCAGAATGGGAAGACAAGAAAAATGTTAATTTTATCATTGCAGGGTATTACTGACTCTGTCCTCTTGAGTATGTGAATATACACTAATTGATTGTTATTTTATAGATACATATAGATACATATCTGCAGCACTACAGAATTATTTATTCTTTTTCTTTTTCTATCTTTTTGTGTCTTCATTCTTTATTTCTGCCTGTCTTTGTTTTTCTGTCTCTATTTCTTTATCTCTGTGTGCATCTCTCTATATCTGTCTCTGCATCTATCTACCTCTGTCTTCTGTCTTCACCTCTTTATCTCTGTGTGTGTGTCTCTGTCTCTTTGTCTCTCTCTCTGTCTCTGCTTCTGTCTTTCTGTGTCTCTTTTTTGTCTCTCTGTCTTTCTTTGTGTCTTTCTATTTTTGAATCTCTATGTGCATCTCTGAATCTGCATCTCTACCTCTCTGTTTGTTTTTGTCTGTCTCTTTCTGTCCTTGTCTCTCTGTCTCTTTTTTTCTCTTTCTTTCTCTCTGTTTGTCTCTTTCTCTCCTTCTGTGTCTCTCTTTGTCTTTCTCTGTCTCTGTCTCTGTCGGTTTCTGGCTCTCTGGCTCTGGCTCTGACTTTGTCTCTGTCTATCTCTCTGTGTCTGTCTGTCTTTCTGTCTCCCCCCATACACATTCTCTCTCTCTCTCTCTCTCTCTCTCTCTCTCTCTCTCTCTCTCTCTCTCTC
>JAJPUD010018857.1:0-22621 GCA_023553655.1 Myrmecobius fasciatus | reverse complement strand
GAAGGAGGACGAGAGAGAGAGAGAGAGAGAGAGAGAGAGAGAGAGAGAGAGAGAGAGAGAGAGAGAGAGAGAGAGAGAGAGAGAGAGAGAGAGAGAGAGGTGGTAGAGGAGGAAGGGAGGAGGGAAGGAAGGAGAGAGGGGGAGGGAGAGAGACAGAGAGCTGCGGAAAGGAGAGAGCGAGATTAGAGTCCAATTGAGGGAGGAAGAAGTACGAGGATATCCAGGCTCACTTCTCCTGAGAACCGGACTTGAGGCGCCCCCTCCCAGCTTTTTTTTTTCCCTCTCTCTCGGAGTTCCGGGCCCCAGAGTGCCAGCAGTGGGCAGGGCGCGTCCCTGCGGCCGGGGATGGTGGCGCAAGGGGAGCCGAAGGGAGCCCACCTCCCCTAGCTCAGGCGGGACCTAAAGAACGACTCTGGGCAGCCCGGGAGATGTGAGAGAAGTGGCCCCCGCCCCAGGGCTCCCAAGCTTGGGCAAAGCAGGCAGGCAGGCCGGCAGCAGTGAAGGCAGGACGCCAGGGGCCGAGTCCTGGGGCTGCGCGCCCGGCACTGCTGCCAGGGCGGCTCCGCGCCGCTCCGTGCGCCCCCGCCTGCGCCCCGGCGGCGTTACGCTGCCCCCACTGGCCAGGTTGGATCGGATAGCTGGCTTTGTGTCTTCAGGCTGGGCTCGGCTCTTCTCCGGCCGCGGGAGGAAGTTGGAAGCGCCTGGCCCCGCACCGCAGCGGGGTCTGTCCCCTTCCAGGCAGGGCGCCTTTTGTTTGGGGAGAGGGAGTGTGTGTGCGCCTGTGTGCGCGCCTTTGCGATTCTATTAGCATCGCAACGTGGAGACCAACAAGGAATACACACACACGGAGAGGAGACACATTCGCACGCGCACACACACACACACACACACACACACACACACACCCGCACACGCACGCACACACACACACACATCCACACACACAGGCGCGCGCCACACACAGGCGCGCACCCCCCCTCCCTCAGTCCCTCCCTCTCCCGCCGGCTCGCCTGCCTCTGCCTCTGCTTCTCGTTTGCAGCCGGCAGCTGCACCTGCTCTTCGCCAGCCCTCGCCCTTAGGACTCGCTCGAGCCGGGCCGGGGATGTGGTCCCGGAGTGGCGGCGCGGGGACGCCGGAGCCCAGCGGGTGAGTCTGCGGGAGCTCGGAGCTGGTTCCCGAGGGGGGAGTGGAGAGGTGGGGAGGCCGGGGCCATGAGGGAGGGAGGGGAAGCGGGGGCTGCTGCTGCTGCTGCGGCGGCGGCGGCGGCGGCGGCGGCGGAGGAAGCTTGGCCGGGGACGTTGGGAGCCGGCTGCTGGGGTGCCCGAACGGGGCGATGGAGGGATAGAGGGATGGAGGGCGGGGAAGGTCTTGGTCTTGAAGTGCTGTATATTGGGCTGGGAGCCAAGGGTGTTGCTGTGGGGTGGATGTGTGGATGCGTGTGTGTGTGTTCGTGCACGCGCGCGCACCCGCGTGTGTGTGTGCCAGGAGGGGGGCATTGGCGACAGCGGCTGCAGTTCGCGCTAACAGCGCCAAAAGGAGCCAGGGGGCCGCGCTTGGCCCCTTGGAGAGCCATGGCTGTACTCTTTCGTGGACTCCCAAAGTACGGCTTCCTCTTAACCGGGTGCTTTTAGGCTTGCACCCTGGGGAGTTGGATCAACTTTGTCCACCTTCCCTTTTCAATGGCACCACCCCCCCCGCCCTCAAGCCGTTTCTCCTCCCTGGAATGGGGTTCAGTTGCAGAGAGAATGGGCTGGCTGAGGGCCCAGGGGCACGATCCTGCGTCCAGGAAGAATGGGCCCGTCCGAGATTTCGGGGGGCTGGGTAACAGTCGGGCGGGAGGCTCTGCGGCCTGGCTGTCCCCCCTCCCCTCCTCACCCCTGCACAATTATTATTCTTTAGAAGAACTCCGGCCTTAGAGGTTCTGCAAAGACATCTCTTCTTGGCAGGAGCCAGGTGAAGAAAACATGAGGAATGGAACATGCGTTTCAAAGACAGGGAAAGTGGCTCTTTGGGAGGGGAAGGGATAGATTTAGAAATGAAAGTGACCAATGACAAGAAAGGGGGAGGGAAGGAGAGACAGAGAGACAGACAGACAGACAACAGAGAGAGACAGAGACAGAGACAGAGACAGACAGAGGCAGACAGAGACAGAGAGATTGATTGATTCAGGGAAAGGAAAGGACTTACCCAACAACACTCAGATATTAAGTTTCAGAGATAGAATTCAAACCTAAGACTCTAGATGTCTTTTCCTTCAGCTGTTGTTTTTTCACATCCCTGTTGGTTGAGCACCAGGTGCTGCCCACATCTTTCCCTGTGTCTGGCTCCTTTGCTTTGAGGTGGGAAGTCTCCTGAGTCCCCCAGGTTGGGACCATCTCAGTGCTTAAGGAGCCTGGACTCTTGTATCCTTCCAGCTCTCCACAGCTCCCTCCTGGTGTGCATCTGGGCTTGCAGGAGCCTCACTGAGGGGGGAGTTCACAGCCTGGACCATCTGGTAGCCTGATCAGGACGCCAGGCTGGAGAGGCCTTTATGCTGTGGGATTCGAAATGGTTGAGTTGTTCATAGAATGTGTACATTAGAGGTCATCTGGCCCATTAGAATGGGAGCTCCCTGACTGCAGGGAGCTGGGCCTTTGCCTTTCTTTGTATCCCTAGCCTTTAGCAGTGTCTGACGCTTAATAAACCCTTGAAAAATGTTTATAAGCTGGCTTTTGACTAATTCAATCCCTCATTTTACAAATAGGGAGATCAAGATTCAGAATGGTAAGGGGCTTTGCCTGAGCTCATGCAGCTGCTAAGTGGTAAAGGCATGTTTTGAACCCAGATCTGTTCTGTAGTAGGGGAAGATAAGGCAAGATGGAATCATCATAGATTCCATCTTATTTGGGAATGAGTGTGTGTGTGTGTGTGTGTGTGTGTGTGTGTGTGAGGGTCTTGGAAAGAGTGACTAGCATCCTAAATAAACTGTCAGTTCTCTGAGTCTGTCAATTAAGGCCTCAGGAGAGACCAGGCCAACTCATTCTACTAGTGGCTTCAAGCCCATGTGGGCTGGAGGGCAGAGGGATAATCCTGGTTCTAGTACTAGATGTCCTGTCCAAAGCAAACCCAGGAAGGGAGAGAGGTACCTTCCCCTTCATTCGATCAAGCAATATTTCCTGAACCATAATCTCTACCTTCTGCCCAGCTCCCTTGCAAGATGCTTTGGGGAAGAGACGGCTGTTCTCAGAGAGCTCCAGTCTGGATAGACAAACAGCACTCACACACAATCACAGGGTACCCCAAACTCAAAGAATAGTGCTATGGGTCAAGGGAGGAGTGCATAAAATAAAGGCTGCAGGCTAGTGGGCATTCAAAGCCCTCCACAATAGTACTGCCTTCCTTCATTGGGCCAATCTCATCTGACTCCTGTCCAGCTCTCCACAATCTGATCAAATGTGCCTCGTGCTCCAGCTTCCATTCTTGTTCATTCTCTTGCCAGTTTATTCTCATTGTTCCTGCCCCCTCCTTGTTGAATTTCATTCATCTAATAAGCATTTATTAAGTGCTTACCATGTACCTGTGCTAAGTCCTGAGGGTACAGAAACAAACAGGAAACATCCCCTGCTATCAAGGACCTTACATTCTAGTGGGGAAAATTCATAAATTACATTCACAAATAAATCTATACGTGCACACACAAAGTAATTTAGGAGGACACTAGCAAATGGGAATGGGGATGATTGCTGGAGGGTATAAAGTGTGGGCCCAGTCAGGTAGACCTGAGTTCAAATCCAGCCTTAGACACTTACTAACTGTGTCTGGCCAAGTTACTTTATCCTGTTTGACTCAGTTTTCACATTTGTAAAGATAATCATAGATCTACCTCTCAGGGTTGCCATAAAGACAAAAAGAAATAATTTTTTTTGCAAACTTCAAAGCACTATATAAATGCTAGTCATTGGTGTTGTTATTACTCCTGTGCAGAAGGTGCAGAGCAAGTAAGTCAGTTTGGCTGGATCCCAGAGTATGTGAAGGGAACGAACGTGGAGAGATGGCCAGCTTAGGGATGTATGCTGGAGCCACATGAAGAAGTTTTCCAAATGGCAAGAGAAAGTTTGTATTTTTATCCTAGAGGCAGGAAGTTAACCCTAGAGCTTTCTGAATAAGAAGACTGATGTGGTCAGACGTGTTTCAGTAATATCTATTTGGCAGTTGCATGGAGGATGGATTGGAGAAGCAAGAGGCTTGAGGCAAAGAGACCAATTGGGAGCTATTATAAAAGTCCAGTAGAGAGATGATGGGGGCCTGAATAAGGCTGGTGGCTGTGCGAGTATGGAAAATTAAAGCAGTGGATTACAAACGTTTTTTGATTGTGCTTTGATCTATCTATCTATACATACATATATATTTATCCACACACACACACACACACACACGTGTGTGTGTGTGTGTGTTTTGACCATTATGTTTTAAAGAAATTGTATAGGATAGAGGTGTCAAATATGGATAGACAGGAGGTTTCAGGTACATTCTTGAGTGCAACTAAAACCAATGTAATTGGGAATATTTAACCAAATAAAAATGCAATAAAACATTGTTGTTCAGTTATTTTTACTCATATCTGTCTCGTTATGATCCCATTTTGAGTTTTCTTGGCAAAGATACTGGTTTGTCATTTCTTGCTCCAGCTCATTTTACAGATGAGGAAACTGAGGCAAACAGGGTTAAGTGACTTGTTCAGGATCACATAGCTAGTAAGAGTCTAAGGCTAGATTTAAACTCACAAAGTTGCATCTTCCTGAATCCAAGTCCAGTGCTCTATCCACTGGCACCACCTAGCAGCATAATAAAACATTAATAGTGTTAATGTATGCTTTTCTAAGTAAACATGCATCAGCAAGGATCCTTATGTGTAGTTTAACAGCCCCCACTTCTATTTGAGTTTTACATCACTATTGTAAGTGACAAGCTACAGAACTGTTTTCAGGAAGACTCAGTTGCAACTCACCTTTCCATCTTCCAATCGACTGATCACACAACCTTTCAAGCCATTGTCTGCTCTCCTTCTGGAGCCTCACAACTAAAAGGTCACTTCCTCCAGAAAGCTGGTTGGGGCCAGCCCAGATAGTAACAACCTTCTTCTCTGATCTCCCATAACACTATTTTTCTTTTTTACTTCTTTAATGTACCCGACATGTTGTAGCTATCTACATGTAACATAGTATGCTATGTGTTTGTAGTATCTGTATTTGTATCTTATTCACATGAAGGCAAGAGCGCAGTAGTGTACACTGAGCCCTTCTAAGCTTCTCCTCCATGACTTAGTGCTTTGCACTCAGTAGGCATTTAATAAATATTTGACAAGTTGAGTAGAGAGGAAGAGATCATTGTAGGGAAGGATGGAGGAGAGGGCTTCATGAAAGAGATTAGGACTTGAGCTGAGTCTTGAAAGATGGCAAGGATTTAGATAGCCATTGGGTACTTAGGTCAACCCAGCTTGGGTTTGAGGAGATGGAAGAGAGATCAGGATTTAATCAATCAACCAGTAAAAAGCATTTGCTATGTTCTAGTCACTCTGCTAGGCACTTTGGATACAATGATAAAGTTGAAATAATTCTTCCCTTTATGGATCTTATAATTGAACTGGTGGAGGCAAATGGTATAAATAAAGATATGTACAGAGTAGTTCAAGACCATTTTGGTGGGAAAAGCCAAGAAGCTGCTAACATCAGGAAAGATTTCCTGTGGGAGGTATTGTTGGGCTGGGTCTTCAAGAAAGGGCCCCCAAGATAGCCTAGGAAGTGGACATGAGGAGGGAGGGCATTCTAGGCAAATACACAGAAGTGGGAGGTGGAGGGCTGTATGTGAGACACAGCAAGTCCAGGTGGGTCAGACTACAGGGTTTTGAGAATAACATGTGACAAGGGTAGATGGTTAGATTAGAGTCTGACCATGGCTTTAAATGGCAAATAGAGATATTTATATTTAATCCTGGAAGTAAGAGTGAGTCACAGGAATATGAGAAGAAAAGGGACCTCTATCTGAGAGTAAGCACTTTGGCAGCAGCCAACCAATTAGGAGGCCTTTGTAGTATTCTGGAGAAGAGGTGTTAAGGAATTGAACCAGGAAGATAGTTGGGTGGGTAGAGAGAAGGTGAGGGAGACTGTGGAAGTAGAAATAACCAACTTTAAGGGTCAAGAAGGAGAGCCAGGATGTGTGCTACTTTTGAATCCAGTACCCTTTCCCATAAACCTGCATCTAATAGTGCAGCAAACTTGGCTCACAACTTGTACTGCGTGATAAAGAAAGCTTTCTTTTTTTTCCTGAGGCAATTGGGATTAAGTGACTTGCCCAGGGTCCACTTCCAGCTAGGAAGTGTTAAGTGTCTGAGGCCAGATTTGTACTCAGGTCCTCCTGACTTCAGGGCTGATGCTCTATTCACTGTACCACCTAGCTGCCCCTTTCTTTTTTCTAAATAACTAACTAAAAAGGTATGACTGTCGTTAATGGTTGGGAGAATCAGAAAATCTTCATGAGGAAGGCAGCACTTTATTTGAGTCTTGAAGGAAAATAAGGATCCTGGTAAGTGGGAGGTGAAGAGGCAGTTCATTTCAAGAATAGGGGCCAAACTGGGCAGACATAGTAGGATGGATGGGAGATCACATAAAGAGTAAGTAGCAAAGTCACCCAATTTGTACCGGAGAGTATGTGAAGAGAAGTAACATATATTAAGCTTAGAGCTATATTTGAAGAGCTTTAAGCATCAGACAGAGAAATGTGTATTTTAGGCTAGAAGCAATAGGAAGCCATCGAGGTTTCTAGAGCAGCGAAGTAACATGGCCACACGTGTTTTGGGAGCCTCAATTTGGTAGCTGTGTGAAAGATGGGTTGGAAAAGAAGACTTAAAATGTGAAGACCAATCAGGAAGTATTGTAACTAAGAGGTGATGAATGAGGGATGAATTAGGGTGGTAGATGGCATCCATCCAGATCTACTGGTGTTGCTATTTAGGACTTGGAGTATGCTCAAAATGGTTTGGTGGATGAAGAAAGACTCAGGTGCATCCTGATTTTTCTGGGTTGTTACCTGGTGAGCTAACATTTGGTTCATCTTCTCCTGGGCATGGCTTGGACACTGGCAATTGCTTTTTCCTGCTTTGCCTGGACCTTTCTCTATTTCCACTTTTTTCTGTTTTGTATCTGAAATGACTAGCAGAGTTCATGGGACAGAGTTGAAGCTTGGTAAATGTTAGTTGAGTTTAATTATTAATGCATTTTATCCGACTTCTTTGTATCTCTGCCCGTCATCATTTTTTGCCGTCTCTCTGTCTCTGTCTCATTTAGTCTCTGCTGTCATTTTTTGAAGTCTTTCAGTGTCTCCCTCTGTCTCTGCCATAATTTTTTCCTGTCTTTATTTGTCTGTCTCCACTTTCTTTTTTCTCCATCTCTGTCATTTTTCTCCATTTTTTCTTTGTGTCTTGCTCCATCTCTATCTCTGTTCCTGTCATCATTTTTCTCTTCTTTGTCACTGTTTCCATTGCACTTTCTCTTGGGTTCTTGATCTGTCTCTGTCTTTCTTTTCTTGTCTGTTCTCACTATTATTTCCCTGTGCTGGGAAACCCCTTCAGGTAGCAACCTCTGTGCCCTTGACTTCTGCTGACTAAGCACTGACCTGATACCAATTCAAGTGATGGACTCATGAGTTCTCAGGCCCTGCTCTGGGAGGTTGGAGGACATCTCACCCAGGGCCAAGGAGTTGTGGGGAAAGGGGAAGCTGGAAGCTGCTGGTATTCTGTTCTCAAATTCTGGGAAAAAACCATAGAATCTGTGTCCCTCTATCACTTTATTGGCTCCCTATTCAGGCCCACCTTCCTGTGTCCCCAAGGAATTCCCAACAGGTTTAACAGGCAATAGCTAAATTAGGACTCTCTCCAATCTGAGCTCAAAAGCAGCCTGGAGCCCTGTAATGGAGATGATCACTTACTTTTATGTCCCCCTCCTCACTTCTGTCCCTAAAGCTCACAGAAATTTTATCCAGATGTGTCCAATTCTTTACTCCTGTCTCCTGGGAAAGATGGAGCCAGAAATTTCAAAGATGTATTTTCTCTCTGGTTCTTCACTATTTTCTTGGATGTAGAATGATGGGGAAGATGTAGAGGAATAGCAAAGGAGCCATGCTTCTACCTCCTTGAGAGAGGGTATTGAGTTCAACCTCTGGATGGAAAAAGGATGTGGAACCTGGAGAATCTCTTGGGGGCAGAGGGGTCAGCTGCTAGTATGATAGTATACAATGTGTGTGTATGAGGGGGGAAGAAGGAAGGAGGAGGAAGAGGAGAGAGAGAAAGAGAGAGAGCGAGCGAGCGAGAGAGAGATTATTATTATATTATCAGTTATTTAAATCAGACTATGGATGAGTTTGTCACAGCTTTTCTTGGCAGTAAGGTTTGGGGTTTGTTTTGTTTGATAGGGGGAATTAATGTTCTCTCATGAAGAGGGAAAAAAAACCCAACTTATACATAAAGAAGATGCTTCAGGCCCTGGGGACAAAATGAATCACTTATATCCCATTTTGATGCATGGCTAATCTGACATATTCCTTTGAGAGGCAGCATGGTATATGGAAAAATGCTGGACTTGAATTCCTGAGCCTGGGGCGGGGGACACTTGGATCCCGCTATTGACACTTAGAGATAATTTCATCCAGTTTCCTTACTTTAAAGAGAAGAAAGATGAAGGCCAGAAATGTGAAACAAATTGCCTCAAGTCACACGGAGTTATGGGAATATGAGAATAAGAGAGAAAGTGAAAGACTTATTTAGTCCAATTCAATCAAATAAACATTTATGAAGCACCTGCTATGTTCTGGGCCCTATACTTCCTGCTGGAGATACAACTAAGAAAGTGAAACATAGGCCCTGCCTTCAAGGAGCTTATAATCTAATGAGATGCACCTTAGGGATGAGGTCTCTTATTTCTAAGTTCCTCTGCTGAGGATGGGAGAAGGTGTTTTATGTTGTGTGCTTCTGGGGGGGTCAGGATTATTTTTTGGGGGGGTGGGCACAAAGATAAACTGCTGCTAGGATTTCACACTGGCTAAGCACTAGAGGAGGTAGATCAGCAAAGATCTTTATTCCCTTACACTCAGTTGCTTATTTAGTTTCCTATAGAGACCTTTCTCTGTCCCTGAGTATGAGGTCTTGGACTAAGGTCACCCTAGTACATTAGACTAAAGCTGTTTTTTCAAACCTCCAATAGGAGCATGGGGAAAGTCAATTAAAATTTCAGGAAATTGATCAATAGTCTGAGAAATGGAGTAGAAATCTAGAGTGGTGGGTTCTGGTCCTGATGCTGCCACTTAATGAACATCACTTTCCCTCTCTTTGTTTATTCGCTGACAAATGATCTCAAAATACACAATCCAAACTCCTTTTCACAGGGGGCATTTTAGGGTTTAATGAGGGCAATGGATATACAAATGTTCTCCTTTGTTTTGTTTTATTTTATTTTATCCCTAGTACTCAGCACAGTGCCTGATGCATAGTAGTTACTTAATATATAATTGTGGATGAATTGATTGAAAGTGGTTAGAAAGTATAAAGCACTGTAGAAGTTATAATTGTAAATAAAATATAAAACTGTAATTGATGTTAGCATTTCCAGCTGCCAGGAAGCTTTGAACCAAATCCAGTACCTCGGTGCAGTATCTAGCTTATCTCTTGTGCCTAGTGACATCTATTTCTCTGTTCTATTTCGCTGTTTTTGTATGTTTAGAAAATTAATTGCCTTCTTTTATATGATGTTTAACTTTGGGAATCTACCTTTTCTCAATTCTTTTTTAGGAAGTAGGCAAGGTGTAAATCCTAAGTTACTATTAATAAGGGCAACAGCAATAATAATAATGATGATAAGCATTATTATCAGCATCCTATGGGAACCTTACAACAGAGAATACAGCATTATCTTTGCTTTAATGGGGATGCCCAAGATCAGATTAAAATCTCTTTTCCACAGCTAGGCTAAAATAAACCTATATAGAGAAAGGGAGGTGCACACAAAGATTCTATTCAGTTAAATAACATTATTTAGCACCTCCTACATGCAAGTGCTATACTAGATATGGGGGATACAAAGAAAAAAAAAGAAACAATCCCTGCCTGTCTTCAAGTGTCTTATATTCTACTAGGGAAATACAACATGTTTACAAGTAAAGTATGAAATGCACTGACTTTTAGGACACCATGTATATAGGTGAGTGTGTATATCATATATATTTATATAGAGAGTTATATAAAATTATTATACATATATGAACCTCCAAGCTGTTAACACTTCCTCTTGACTAGAAATAATTTTATATAATTCTCTATATAGATACATATGTGCTTTGAAGGAAGTGAGGGATTCTGAGCAATGGAGGTGAAGGAAGAGAGCACTTCAGACAAAGAGGATCAAGTGTGTGTGTATATCTATCTATCTATCTATCTATCTATCCATCTATCTAACTATCTATCTATACACACACATATATATATACATATCTATAGATACATATATATAATATCTATATGTATGTATGTATGTATGTATCTACATATATATATATATTATATAAAGTACTGGGATGGGAATGTCATGAATCAAGAACAGCCTGCAGGATGATTTGACTAGAAGGGAACATCTCTGAAACTAATTAATGGGAATCAAAAGAGATGATGTTTAGAATTTCTAAAGGGTCAAGTCTCAAAAAGCCAGTAGTCTCTGGTGTCTAGCATGGGCTCATTGAATGGGAAGCCAGAAATGCCCTCAAGCCCTTGAACACTGTCTTCATGATCCCCTTCCCCTTTTGTCATCAAGGTGGTGCTTTAGACCATGGGCTTAGAGCTAGGAACCACTTTAGGTACTCCCTAGTTCTGTCCTTTCATTTTAGAAAGGAGGAAATTGACAGACAGAGCCACAAATACAGAATATTTAGAGTTGGATATTGGATGTCAGAATACAGTGTGTTGGAGCCAGGAGACACTTTAGAATGTAGAATATTACAACGTAATTCTAGAGCTGCAAGAGACCTTAAAGCATAGAATATAGAATGTCAAAGCTGTAAAGGACCTTTAAAGATAGAACATAAACGATTGGAACCAAAAGGGACTTTAGAACATAGAACATAGAATGTTTAAGCTGCAGGAGATCTAAAGATAAAGAATATTCAGATGCAGAAATAGAACATAACAGACTCAGGGAACCTTATAGGTAATAGAATCTTAGAACTCAATGTCAGAACTGCAAAGGACCTTATATGTCCTTTTATATATATGCCCTATTATATATATAATATATATGTATATATGTATATAATATTAGGACACAGAACATAGACTGTCAGAGCTATGAAGGATCTTAGGGATAGTCAAGTAGAGCTCCCTCATTTTAGGGAAAAGGCAACTAGCTAGGTGGGAGTCAGGGGAGTGACTTGCTTTATGTTATATATGTAGCCAGGAACAGAATTAGGACTTAAAGCCATGTGTCCTTGCTTCTAGTTCCATAGTCTCCTGTCTGAAAGAGAGGTGACATCTAGAAAGGTGGACAGGACTTCTGTGAGCTGAGCAGAGGACATCTTTGGGAAGTCATGGGTATCCTCTCAACTGTCACAGAACATATGGAGACCATATGGCTGCAATGGGGGAAGGAGGGTGCATAAGGGGGCAGGGCTGGTGCCTAATTTCCCAGCCTGCTTAGAAGAGGAAGCATCTGGTACTCAAGTCCCCTATTTGCCTTTTGGAGATGATTTCTAGTTTGGCCACCTCTCCAGGCCAGGGAAGCATCCATTTTCCACCTGATGCCCTTCCTTGCCCCAGGCAGCACAAGGAAGCCCTAATGACTGGGATCCAATCAGACAAGGTGGTCAAGGGAGTGACTGGAATCCAACCTCCATATCCCAACAGGCTTTCTCAACTCTAGCCCTAGACATAAAGTGAGTGCCTTTGGAGCTGATCCAAATAGCTCAAGATCAGCCCTATTTAAGCATTCTTTTTCTTCAGGTCCCATCTCTGCTGGCACTGCCAGCCACTAAGGTACCATTGGCCACAGGAAAATCATAGCTCTGGTTTCTATACCCTTTAATAGTTTGAAAAACATATTTCTCAAAACAATACTGTGAGGGATGAGGAACGCAAGATTATTAGCTTCATTTTACTGAGGCTCAGGTTATCAAACTTGCCCAGGGTTGCACAGCTAATAAATATTGGAGCTGCGATTTGAACTGTTGACTCTGAGACTAGATCCCCTTTTTAAAACACCATGCCATGTCTTATCCACATGAAGTAGATCTCTGTCTGGGAATGGTACAGGATATTACTTTCTCCATGGAGGAGATGGAAGTGAAGAGAATATGGCCATAATCCCAACATCTGAAGAAATTGTGAGCAGAAGTCAAGAAACTAGATCCAAGTCATAGCCTCTTCCATCTTGTCTTTGAACTGGCTTTCCTTCATGCCTGGAAGACATTTCTGCCTTCCCTCTATATCTTAGAATCTCTCCTTTCCTTCCTCTCTCCTTTCTTCCCTCCCTCCTTTCTCTCCCTCCCCCCCTCTCTCTTTCTTCCTTCCTTACTTCTTTATTTCCCACTTAATAGCATTTATTTTTTCCAATTACATGTAAAGATAGTTTTCAACATTTACTTTAATTAGATTTTGATTTCCAGTTTTTCTTCCTCCCTTTCTGTCCTCCCCCCCAAGACAGCAAGCAATCTGGTTACCCATATATGATCATATTAAACATATTTCATTAGTCATTGTTGTGAAAAAAGAATCAGAACAAAAGGGAAAAATCATGAGAAAGAAGAAATTAAAAAAAAAAGAAAATTGTAAGCTTCTCTCTGCATTCAGATTCCATAGTTCTTTCTCTAGATGTAGCTGGCATTTTCCATCATGAATCTCTTAGAATCTCTTCTTTTTAAAAAATGTTCAGGTAACCCCCTCTACAACGATTGGGGTCCTGTTCCTCAATTTTAGTTTATATAGATTTAATTTATATTTCTTTATATATTTATCTCCCCTCGTAGAATACTCTTCTCAGGAGCAGGAACTTGCCTCTGTAGCTTCAATATAGTGCCTTATACATATTAGGAGCTTAATAAATTCTTGTTAATTGATTGATATCATCTTAGGAAATAGAGCTGGTCTTTCAACCTACTCTACAGGTGATGAAGTGAAAGTAGGAGGGAAAATGACTTGCCCAACATCACCCAAAGGGAAGAAGCAAACTTGAATGTAAATATTCTCACTCTAATGTTCATATAATAATAGTTAGAGTTTTATAGTACTTTTTAAGGTTTGCAAATCACTTTACACATGTTATCTCATTCGATCCTCACAATAACTCTGACAAATAGTTGCTGTTATTATCATTATTCAAAAGGCTAAGTAATTTGCCCAACTCCCATACTGAATAAGTGTCATGGCTGGACTTGAATTCAGGTCTTTCTAAGTGGCCCTGTAGATAGCACATTGGGTCAGCAAGACCTGATTTCAAATCCATTCTCAGATATTAGATTTATGTCCCTGGGCAAATCACTTCACTCTGTTTGCCTCCATTTCCTTCTTTGTAAAATGAGCTAGAGAAGGAAATGGTGAACTACTCCAGTATCTTTGCCAAGAAAACCCCAAATGGAGTCACGGAGAGCCACACACGGCTGAATAACAGCTTCCTTACCTCAAGTGCCACATTTATTTGCTGCTTTCCCTGGCTGCCTGTATCTACTAGAGCGGGCTGTTAGCGCCTGACAACAACAACAGCAGCAGCAACAACAACACTCCCACATCACTTGGGGTTATTTGAATCCAGAATCTCAGGTAATTTATAACTCTTGATTTCTTGGCCTCCATTCAGGATTCTCCAGTGTATTTTCTTTCCCAAGATGGGACAGAGCTGATTTCATTTTTTTGCTTCTTCTAGACTAGAGGTTCTTAACCAGGGAAGTTAAAAATAAACAAACATTTTTATAACTATTGCAATGTAACTGACTTTCTTTGTATTTTCCTGTATTATATTTTATGAATTTAAAAGTATTTTTCTGAGATTACAGCCAGAGGCTTCACCAGACTTTCAAAGGGTCTGTGATCTAAAAACAGGTTAAGGATCCTTGGTTTAGACTAGTTTTAATTTCTTTAGGGAAGGGAATCCAGGAGATGCTCAATATGATGGAGAGAGAGTATTTTTAGGGATTTTATAGTCCAAAGGGGGAAGACACAATCCCTATCCAGAGGGAGCTCTATATCTGATTAGACTTGTTCTGTAGACACAGTGGGTGGAAATTGCCAAAAGCCAAAGAGAAAATCTTGCCAACAGTTGGAGCTGTCCAGGGATGAAGAGGGACTTCTGGAGGTCTCTATCACCTTTGAGCAAAGCTGTATGGCCATCCCACCCTTTGAGAGTATAGTAGAGGGCATGCTTGAGCAGGTATGAGTTGTCCTAGATGGTCTTGAGATTTCTTTCATTTTGGTGATTCTATGATAAGGAGACAAAGTCCTTGCCTTTAAGATATACCTAATCTGGTTGGGGAGATGTTAAGCCTATTTTTAGGGGAGGAGATCTCCCTTATTCAGACCACCAGGACTGTGCTAGAGGGAAAGGGGACACAATATTAAAGGGAATCACAATATCATGACCCTGATGGGGAATAACTCTCAGCATAGGCACGAGATGCCTGTGGTGGATTTATTTCTTATTTTATTATTTTAGAGGAAAAAGATTTTGAAACAGCATGTAAATACAATGTCTTTGAAAAGCAGCAGTGAGCAGGCTTGGATCAGGAGAGTCATTTGGCAGTAAGCTTGGCACTCATCCAGTGCATGGCTCTAGGGCAGCATGGCAGTGAAGTCTAGTGATTAGAACTCGGGATTTGGGATTGCCTGAGCTTTCTTTTTTTTGGCATCATATTGCCAGAAACTGAAGCCAGATCCCCAATATTTATATTCCTACTAACATACCAATTTGTTTTATACTTTGTTGTGTAATCTTGCACCCATCATCTCATTTAGTGCTCCTAGCAATCTGTAAGGTGGGTATAGTAGACATCATTAAACCATTTGACAGGCAAAAAACTAAGATCCAAAGAGTTGAAATTGCTTCACTAAGGTCACAAGGCAATTGTCAAGGGAACCAAGATGGTGGCAGAGGGCTCTGGACTCCTAATCTAATTGGTAATCTTTCCACCATGTGTGGTTCTCTTCAAATTGAGTCTCTACATGCATAATGGGGAGAAAAGAACTTGCCATCTGAAATGTGCTTGGGGACCCTGGATCACCTCCTACAACATGGCATTCTTATTCTACTTGGCAGGAAAAAAGCTGTCACTGTGAGAAATTCTCAGTTCCTGGCTAGGGGCATGTGGGAATGTCAAAGAGGAGGGAGATGAGGCAGTGAGCATCCAGCTTCATGCATGAGCAAGAAAACTTTGGCAAATCTCCTGCAGTCTTGGTGGGGAAGGTGAGGAGGGAAGAAGGCAGGGAAAGAGGAGAAAAGGAGAGGAGGGAAGGGAAAGCAAAGATGGAGGGTGAAGGAGAAAGGGGAAGGGGGCAAAGGAAGAAAGAAAGGAAAGAAGAGGAAGGAGATGGAAGGAGAAATCTTGACATCTTAGGTCTTCATCAACCTATTCTTCCCACCATCCCACTGAGAAGAGACAGGGAGGAGATTTGCTATAATCCTTGCTTTCTTTGGTCTTCATAGTTTATCTATCCAGCAGTCCTTAATTCAGTCTCTGTGACCACTGTATAAACTTTTGGGGAAAGACAGAGTAGGGATGAGCTATGAGCCTTAGTCTTGGGGAGTCACAGAGCTGATTAAGGAGTGTATATACTCTGGTTTCAGGTAGCCTCGGATGCAGAATGCAATAGGTATGCTTATCACTCTCAGGGAACCTGTAGTCTGTTGGGAAGACAAACATATAGCTTTGGGTCAGGAATAATAATTCCTATTTCTGGAGCACTTTTGAACTTAGAGTGCTTTCCTCATAACCCTGTGAGGTATATGGCACCAACATTATTATACCCATTTTACAGATGAGGAAATGGACTCTGCCAAGTTAAGTGTGTGACTGAGGTAGGGAAGGTCACTTACCTAGTGAATTGCAGGGCTGGAGTTCTAACTCCAGTCCTGCTTCCATCATTCTCTGACTTTTTTTCCTGTCCCACTGTCAACTGGCATGGGGAAGAGCTTCTCAAGGATGATATGAAGCAAGAATTTGACCCTCCAAGGAGATCACACTCCGGATGCAGAAAACAACAAGAATTGTGAAGTCTATACCCAGAAATGTTTTCAAGAAGTCACTTGTTGGTATAGTCATTTACCTGCTGGGAGACACAGTCTCTTCTGGATTTAGGAGTCTATGATTTCATGCTCCCCTGGTCTCCAGACTCCTGTGAAGTTCCCTTTCATGTCTTATTGTAGTACGGTTGTGACTATGGGTTCTCAAAGACTAGAGGTGGATGGAAAAGAGAGGGAGAGGGAGAGAGAGACAAAGACACAGACAGACAGAGACAGAAATAAGGACAGAGAAATAGAGACACACAGAGAGACAGAGTTACAGACAGATGCACAGAGACAGAAATAAAGATACAAAGGGAGACAGAGATACACAGACAGAGAAACAGAGAGACAGAGACAAACACACACAGAGACAAATAGAGGGACAGAGCCAGAGATAGGCAGATAGACACTCAGAGACAGATAGAAAGACAAAGACACAGACAAAGAGAAACAGAGACACACAGACATAAACAGAGACACAACAAGCAGGGGCAAACAGAGAGACAGAGATACAGACAAGCAGAGGCAGACAGACAGAGGGACAGAGACACATATATACACAGAGACAGAAACACAGAGAGACAGAGACAGACAAATGAAGGGACAGAGTCAGAGAGATAAACACCAAGAGACAGAGACACAGAGAGAGATAGAGAGGCAGAGACACACACAGACACTTGGACAGAGATTGACAGACAATAAGACAGAGACCCAGAGAAAGGCAGAGACCAAGAGAGACAGAGACAGTCAGAGAGAGTTGCAAATTCAGACAGTCAGAATGTTCATTTGCTGATGATGTGTCTATTGCCCCAGGACGAGATTAGCTCAATTCAAGAAATTCATTGACTCTGGAGGAGTTAAGAAGCCCACTGAGATCTGTTTCTTTGTGTAGATGGTGCTCACTTTGATGTATCCCTAAAGGTATAATATTAGATATTTTTGGATAAGGAAGCTGAGGGTTAAAGGAGAGGACTTATCTGCTCCAAATCACCTGACCATACTTAGGATAGTGGAGGGGAATTAGGGAAGGAAAGGCAGGGAGGGGCTGCAGGCCACCTGACTCATTAGTCCAGTTAATTGATCAAGTCTGGATGAAGATGAGAAAAGGGGAAGGCGATACAAGGAGATGGGGTAGATAGTGTGGGAGGGATTGAGATGGATGAAGGTGCAATAGAGAGAAGAAAAGATGAATGGTACAGGAAGGGATGGAGAAAAGAGAAACTAGGGTAGAAAAAGAGGATGATAGAATAAACTGGTAAGGTCACAGGGGAGTAATGAGGTAAGGGAGGAGCTGGATCAGAGTAGGAGGGAAGAGTGGGATTGTGCCAGGAAAGGTAAACTAGGATACAGGGATGGACCTAAGGGAGTGGTCTTAGTCATGTTCAGATGGACTCATGGTCAAGCCATTGGCCATCACCAAGTAATGTCTGTGTTTGGTCACAGTATCTCATGAAGAAGTAGTCTCAGCTTCAACCTCAGGGGGCTCAGGGTCTACACTTGATTCCATTCTCCTGTTGGAGACATCACTGAGGTGAGTCTTCCCAAGCCCTGAATGGGGCTTTCTTCTGTTGTGTGATTGCAGCTGCCTTTCCAGGCTGGGTAGTGGGTGCCTGGGGGATTGTGGGACAAGCTAAGGCCATCTCCTTGCAAAGCCTCAGTGATTATAAATGGCTTTTTACTTAGGTGCCTCACCGCACTTTAGCCACCCTTCCCCTCTGGCTAGGGCTTGGGGAGGGCTCTCAGGCCCACAATATCACCAGCTGGCCACACATAATTCTCCTTAGATAAATTGCTTGGCATTTGGCAATTAGCGATTGATTATTCCAGGTAATGATAACTCTTCCATTATTGATCTGGAGAGGCTCCATCCAGCACCCTATCAGACCAGCTGGGCCCGGAGGGGAAAGATGCTGATTCTAGTTATTTATTCATCACCAGAAAATCTGGCCAAAGAGTTTCAGAAGAAATCAGTGTGGGGCAGGGGAAAGGAAGTAAGATTTGAAGTAAGAAGGCCTTGGTTAGAATCCCTGCTCTATTCTTTGATTTTTCTGGAGAATGAAACAAGATTTTTTTTATCTCTTTCCCTTCAAGGCCTATCTCACAAGTCCCTGAGGCCCCTATCAAGTGATTCCTGTACCTTTCAAATGACTTTATATTTAGGGCTAGAGATGGACATGGCTTGTTCTTGGTGTAGGAAAATTCCAGGAGCAGAAATTCCCCTACCATATACCACCTTCTCTACAACTTATAAAAAGGAAGGAAAAAGAAGGAAAAGGGAAGGAAAGTATAAGAGGAAAGGGAAAAGAAAGGAGAGGAAGAGATTGTTGTCTAGACTCTAGAGCACCGAGAAGTTAAGAATCACAGAATCTCACAGCCAAAGATGTCTTGAGCTTATCTTTGTGACTAGAAGGCCAGCTCTTTATCACCTCTACAATATCTGTATTTATTGTCTAAACCAATATCTATATCTATATCTATCTTTGTCTAATCTATATCTCCACAGAAACTCACATGTATATATACATATGCACATACATGTACATGTGTGTATATATGTGTGTGTATTTGTATGTATGTTTATAAATTTATTTGTGTGCTTGAGTTGTTTTTTCCAAGGAAAATGTAAGCTTCCTGAGAGAAATAAATGCTTCCTTCTTGCTCTTGTATCCCCAGGACCTATTATGGTTCCTGGCACATAGTAAATACTTAATGAATTTAGCCCTTTCCCCCCTGTCTTTAACATGTAAATAATGCTACCTTGGTCCAGAATTGTTCTAAGGAATACCTTGGAAAACCTTAAAATCCTAAGAAATGTGAATGAGAGCATCTAGTTTTGTTGGGAAAAAACTAAATTATATCCACAAAAAATTTTAGGAAATCTATGAGAAAGTATATATAGTGAAAGGGTAAATGAGATGGATCCTAAAATCATTGTGTGATATGAATTGTACATATTTTAAGTGTTCGGATGAGGGATGTGTTCCTCTGGGCCGCCATGTTTGTCAAAGACTTCCTTTGAAGATGAATGGGACTTGAGCTGGCTCTTGAGGCTTTGGATTTTGGAAAGACTTTGAGCCTGAGCAAAGATGCAGAGGAGGGAGAGGATACAGTGTGTTGGGCATAGTATAGTGAATGGCTTGTCTGGAATTGAGGGCCAGTGTTGGGGAGCCCTGGATGATGAGGTTTGGAAGGTAGATGAAAGAGGAGGTGAAATTCATAGGGATTTGAATGCCCCCCCAAAATAAACAAAACCCCAGAGAGTTTTGATGAAGTTGGCAGTGGGGAACCAATGAAGCTTTGAGAGCTACAAGAGCTACAAGACTATAAAAATGGAGTTAATTACAAATATGCCCTTTGCAAGGCATTCAGAGCAGGCCCAGGAGGGCCTCAGTGTAATAATATTTGGCAGTGGGCATGGGTGGGGCTTTGTGTATATGAGAGTAGTCAGAGTAATATAAAGACCTAGAAGGTTGGAGGGATGTGAGATCAAGTTCAGGGTTTGCCTCTGGCTCATGATATAATCTTGAGCAAGTCACAGAAAAAAAATTCATTAAAGAGGAATTGAAAATTCTAACCTTGGTTTAAAAATTAATTTCATATATACATTATAATTGGGGAGTGGGGCATGGCTGCAAAGCTGTTGGTGTGCAAAAGAGCTTGAGTTTTAGTGGATTTCAGGCTTAGTATGAATCAACAGTATACATGTGTGTAGGTTTATACACTTATTTGTCTGCTTGAGTTGTTTCTTCCAAGTAAAATGTGAGCTTCCTGATATGGACACCAGGAAAGTTAATATGATACTAAGCTGTGAGAAGTAGAGGGTTCAAGACAAAGGAAATGGGAGTTCTACTGTTGTTTGCCATGGTGAGGACTCATTGAGAGTATTGCCTTTAGTTCTGGGTATCACAGATCATGAAGGCCATTGGCAAACTGGAGAGTAATCAGATAAACAAATTAAATGGAAACCAAGTTGTATTCACATACAATACAAAGATCGATGGAAGGAACTGGTAATATTACTTTTTTTTTTTTTTTTCTTTTTGCTGAGGCAATTGGGGTTAAGTGACTTGCCCAGGGTCACACAGCTAGGAAGTGTCTGAGACCAGATTTGAACTCAGGTCCTACTGACTTCAGGGCTGGTGC
Organism: Myrmecobius fasciatus; assembly: GCA_023553655.1. Lineage (NCBI taxonomy): Eukaryota > Metazoa > Chordata > Mammalia > Dasyuromorphia > Myrmecobiidae > Myrmecobius > Myrmecobius fasciatus. Next base: position 2,198 of record JAJPUD010018857.1, on the reverse strand, counting down.
TCTAACCACTGCGCCATCTAGCTGCCCCAGGTAATATTACTTTTTAAAATATTATTGGTGATATTTTCCATTGACTTTGGAGAAGACATGATGATTATCATCATGTGGGAGGGACGTATGAGATCTATACCTTATGTTCTGAGGTACCTTCCAGCTCTCATATGTTATGTTCAGATTTCTAAGATTACAACTCTGACATTCTATATTTTAAGTTCACTCCAGCTTTGACCTTTTTTGTTCTGTGTTCTAAAGTCCCTGCTAGCTCAGACATTCTAGATTCTAAATTATAAGGTCTTTTCCAGGTCTTAATGTTCTGTATTCTATGTTTCAAAGTCCTTTTCAATTCTGATATTCTATGTTTTCAGGTACTTTCCTGAAGTCTTAGGGTAACCCCTGCACACATTTTATCTCTTAGCCATGACATTCAACAAAGGGAACTGAATTCAGAGTGATGCCCCCCAATATAGGATCACCTATGTCTCCTCCTTCTGTTTCCTTGCCTGGAAGTGAAATCCTGCCTTAGTTATAGGTAGAACATGAAGCCACCTATTTGGTGTACTGTGAATGAAAGGGATGGTTGCCCTGCCTAAAGTTACCTCTGCTGTCTCTTGTCACAGGGCCTTCAAGTCCCTGTGAGCATTTCATCCCTTTCCAAACTAATCTATTACTTATCTGCCCTCCCCCTGCTCCCACCCCCAGTGTGAGGGGGACAAAGCATTTGCCAGGAAAATGTCTCCCAGTAAGGAAGGTTGGCAGCAGCTGGGGAGCCCCTTTTAGGGACCTGGTTGAGAGAAAGGTATTGCTGGAAAGGAAGAAAGATTCGGGGCCCAAAGGAGAAGTTGAACCCTGACATGGTCTCACTATTTCTCTTGTCAAGGACAGGTTTTGCAAGAAGAGACCCACGTGTGCAAAAATGTAGTAGCTTTTTTTGTGATGGCAAAGGATTGGAAAAGAAGTAGGCCCCCCTCAACTGGGGAATGACTGAAAAAGTTATGGTATATGAAAGTACTGGAATATTATTGTTCTATAAAAATGATGAACAGGATGATTTTAGAAAGGCCTGGAAAGATTTACATGAACGGATGCTGAGCAAAACAAGCAGAACCAGGAATAGATTGTATACAGTAACAACAAGATTGTGCGATGATCAACTATAACTGACTTAGTATTTCTCAGTGGTTCAGTGATCCAAGGCAATCCCAAAAAACTTTGATTGGAAAACACCATCTGTACTCAGAGAGAGAACTATGGAGATGGAATGTAAATCAACACATAATGTGTTCACTTTCTTTTTCTTTTGTTTTTTTTCCCCCTCTGGTAGATTTTCCTTTTTGTTCTGATTTTTTTTCTCTCAAAATGATTCATAAGAAAATAGGTCCAAACATGAATGTGCATGTGTAACAAAAAATGTATTTTTTACATATAACTGGGGAAAATAAAAATGAAAAAAAGAAGAGGGTCCTTAGAATGAGTTGATGGACAAACATTTATTAAGCACCTACTTTATCCTAGGCACTGTGTAGCTTGAAGAGGGGAAAAAAAGCTTAACAGTCCCTGCCTTAAGGAGATTATATTATAATGGAGGAGACGACACGTACATTTTGCTGTGGGTTCATTCATTTTTGGTTGTGTCTGATTTTTTTGTAACCCCATTTGGGTTTTCTTGGCAGAGATATAGAGTGGTTTGCTATTTCCTTCTCCAGCTTATTTTACAGATGAGGAAATGAAGGCACACAGAGTGAAGTGATTTGCCCAGGTTCACACTGCTAGGGAATATTTGAGGCTACATTTGAATTCAGGAAGATTCATTTTCCTGTGTCACTTAGCTGCCCCAGAAATGTATGTGTGGGAGGCACTAGAAAAGCCTTCTGCAGAAGGTGGGATTGGGTGAAGAAAGAAATCCAGAGAGGAAGGGATTTTCCAGAGACTATGTTGTGAGGCAGTGTCATAGCTGGGACTAGAACCCAGGCAGCCTCCCCCCCAATTCTTAGTCTTATATCCCTTCCAATGTCCTTGGATCTTTGATGCCCAGTCTTGGGCTGGCAAGTGACCAAGAGGAGGGAAGGTATCGAGAGAGCAGAGCACCAGGTGACATTGCTATTGGCTCCTTTCAGAAGCTGGGGAATCCTGGCACTCCTGGCACAGATGGGCATCTCTAAGCAGCAAGCTTCTCTATGGATAATTGTTTCTTCAGTGCC
>JAJPUD010018856.1:0-27732 GCA_023553655.1 Myrmecobius fasciatus | reverse complement strand
TACCCATACATATGTTTTGCAAATAAAAAGTTTTAATAAAAAAGTACATAGGTCAAAAAAAATTATGCCTATTTTTGTGTTTTCTTGATCTGTGATCAGGATCACTGTCCCTGCCTTTTTTTTAAAACTTCACCTGAAGCATAATAAATTCTGCTCCAAACTTTTATTTTTATTCTCTATGTTTCATTTCTGGTTTAAATGTGTTTCTTGTAAACAACATATTGTAGGATTCTGTCTTTTAATCCAGTCTGTTATCTACTTCTGTTTTAAGGGAGAGTTCATCCCATTCACATTCACAGTTAAAATAACTGATTTTGTATTTCCTGTTCTTACTTACCCCAAGTTATGCCTTTCTCTTTCCTTTTGCCTTTTCCTCCTCCCCAGGGTTTTGCTTTTGACCATCACTTCCATCAAACAGTCTTACCCCTTTTGAGCCAGTCCCCATTTTTTATACCTTTCCCTACTACTTCTGTTTTCCCTTCTATTAGCCTTCCACTTTTTTTTCCCTTTTCCCCTCCCAATTTCCTATAATGTTAGATAAGTTTCTCTGTAAAAACAAATGTCTGATGGCTCTCTTCAACAATGAAATGTTTCAAACCACCTCCAATTGTTCACTGAAGAAAGCCATATACACCCAGACAGAGGGATGTGAAATGTGGACCACAACATAACATTCTCATACTCCTTGATTGATGTTTGCTTACATTGTGTTTCCTTTATCTGATATATTTTTTGTGTAGATAAGATTTTTCTTGCACAACAATAAGAAGTTTGGAAAAAAAAAAAAACAACAAATGCCTGATATTCTGTCTTTGAGTCAAATCTGATGAGAGTAAGATTTCAATGTTCATCCCCCTCTCTTCTTTCTCTCAATTATAATTGGTCTTCTTTTCCTCTTCATGAGATGCAATTTCCCTCATTTTCCTCTCTTTTCAGTACCTTCTCTTTCCTACCTCTAGTTTATTTTTCATATAGTCATAATAAGATAAAATTATATACGCACTAAGTATACCAATAACACAAATATAGCCCTCAGCTTTTTTTCCTTTTTTTTTCCTTTTTTATGCTTCCTTTGAGTTGTATCAGAAGTAAAGGGAATTCACCTGTTTCATTGAATATCCATCTTCTTCCCTGAACAACAATGCTCAATTTAGCTGGATGGTTGATTCTTGACTGTAATCCAAGTTCCTTAGTCTTTTGGAATATCATTTTCATGGCCTTTCAGTTATTTAATGGTGAGTCCTCTAGGTCCTGGGTAACCTTTATTGTGGCTACTCAATATTTGACTTTTTTTTTTCTTTTTGGCTACCTGAAGTATTTTTTCTTTGACTCAATAACTCTAAAATTTTTGAAGTTTTCATTTTGGGGTCTCTTTCGAGAGGTGATCAGTGAATTGTTTCAGTGACTACTTTACCTTCTGAAGTTTCTAGGCCATCAGAGCAGTATTCACTGATGATTTTCTTAAAGACATTGTCTAAACTCCTTTTTTCATCATGGATTTCAGGAAGTCCAATAATCCTTAGATTGTCTCTCCTAGACGTATTTTCCTGGTAATTTGTTTTTCCTAGGCTGTATTTAATATTTTCTTCTATTTTTTCATTTTGGGTGTTTTTTTTTTGACTGATTCTTGAAGTCTTTTTTGACTCATTCACTTCCTTTTGTTCAATTCTAATATTTAGTGTATTATTTTCTTCAGTTATCTTTCGTAGTTCCTTTTTTATTTAGCCATTTGAATTATTTGGTTCATTACATTTTTTCCCTTTACTAAAATTCTGTTTTTCAATGAATTGGTATTTTTTCATATCTATTTTGTAAGGAGTTATATTTTTTTTCCATTTTTTCATAACTATTTTGTATTGAGATATATGTTTTTTCCCTATTTCATCATATATTTTAAGGAATTTTCTTCAGATAATTTCTGTTTTTCCTTTTTCATATACCCTTGCAAAGATCTCACTTCCTTTCTCCATTTTTCTTCTAAATCTCTTTTAAGATCTTTTTTTATATTTGCCAAGAAAGCATTGTGAAATGGGGCCCAGCTCATGTGGAATTCATTTGCCTTTTCGAACCTCTACATTTGAGGTCTGTTCTCTCTATACATGAAAGTTGTCTATGGTCAGAGTTCTTTTTGCTTTTTTCCCTCATTTTTAATGGTTGAGATCTGCTCCTAAGGCAAAGGGGTGACAGCCACTTTAGTTTGCCCTTGGGCAATATTTCTTACTGACTTCCTGTGCTGAAAAATCATGGCCAGGTCCCAAGGTCTTCCAGTGTTTCACAGAATACAATTTGTCTTTTGTATTTGCTCTTTGGTGTTTTACAACAAATCTGCTAAATCACCTGCTTGCAACCAGGACAGAGTAGCCTAAGAGCCTTACAAAAGACTCCCTGGTGCTAGGACGCCAAAACATTCTCTCTCCCTGCCCACATCTTTTCTTTAGGCGTCCCTATACCTGCATTCTATGTTCCACAGACTATCCCTCTGCTCAATTGGAATAGACTTGTTCTGAAATTCTTGCAAAGTGTCTTCTTCTGCAAATGTGTTGTACTCCAAGTATCTCTGGGTTCTCTCCCTCCAAAACCAGTTCAGAGGCTTATTCTGCTGTTGAGAGAATGTCAGATGAGGTCACACAAAGCTGTGTCTGCTCTCTGCCATCTTGACTCCTCCACTCTTTCAGCTCATTTATTTCCTATCAATTAGACCTCAGGCAAGTAATTTCATCTATATGGATTTCACTTTCCTTAATCTATATGTAGAATGAGGAGGTTGACTTATAGGGTGTCCCAAAATTTTAGACTTTTGAGACATGCTATTTATGATCACTGTATTTCTTTCTTCTCTACATTTTTTTAAACTGCAACTATACTGTGAAAATGGTGAATCAGTAGTAAAATGCATTTATTGCTATTTGAACACTGCTTTAAATGTTTTAATGACTTTACATATGATAGAGAATTACTCTTTCACAATAAGTCTGGAAATCAAAAACTGCTGGTATCATTACTTCCATTTCATAGATAAGCAAAAATGAGGCTCCAAGAATTAAGAAACTTATCCAATATTCTTTATTGAGTATATATCAGAAACATAATTTGTAACTCCCCCAATCTTTCTGAACTCAAATCAAAAATCTATCAATTATAGGAAAATATAGGTATGATGATAAAGTTGCAATCAAGTTTATTTGAGTATTAATCCTGCCTTGGATACTTCCTGACTGTGTTTTTCTTGGTCAGTTATTTTGCATCTAAGAACATCATTAGTTTTGCCTCTAAAATGAGAATGACTATGCTATCTGCCTTTCAGGATTGGTGTGTGGATCAAATGAAATACGATTCATAAAAATATTTTCAACCTTAAAGTTTGTCATCAGTAATCCTTTTCCTCCTCTAATAATCATCATTATAATCATCATCATTCATTGATATAATCACATATAACACTATATCAGCAATCTGACTTTCTAACACTGCCCAGTATCTACAATGTGAAAATCTTCCAAATGTGCTGTTATTTTATTGATATAAAAATCCTTCTGATTTTGAAACATTCTATTTTAAAAGTAAAGCAGCAAAGAAGACTTGTCTCCTAGGCAAAAGTTATTGAGTGTAGTCAATAATATTGATAGCCTTCTCTCACTCTGAATTTGCATCAGTAGATAGGCACATTGATGCTAAATCTCTTTGAGTGCTGAGGGCCCCATTGTCTTATAAAACTGTTAGATGTATTGTTGATCATGAGTACAATGAATAGATGCAGGACTTGACAGCAAAGGGAAAATAATGATAATGAATGGAGAGGAGAATGTTCAAATTTTCCAGAGGCATCAAAAGACTAACAACCTACTTTTAGTAACATGAATGATGATGAATTGAGAGTAAAAGGAAATAATTTTGACTCTAGTATCTTTAAAATTTTACTTAAATTGAATAAAATATAGTAAATTAAAATAAGAGACAGGATATATAAATTGTGGAGATTCTAAAAGACTTAAAATAGGAATACAATGTCAGTCATGAAGTAGGAGCTGAATAAATATTTGTTGGGGTTAATTAAAAAAAGGAAAAAACCCTGGATATTAACAATAGAAATGAGTAATAGAAGACACGAAAGATCTAGAGCCCTATTTCAATATGCTTCTTTTTTTCCTTATGAAAAATTTGCATTTTATTTCATCTAGATAATTAAATTTTAGAGATAAAAAATTATAACCAACAATACACCAAATCCTATTTTACAAATCAGAGTGGGGGATAGAAACTGTGTAACTTTGCTCTTGTATATTGGAAGACACTGGAAGATTAAGTCAGGTAGGACCAGTCCTCTATCACTCCTGTGGTAAACATAGGGAATTATAAAGAGGATTGATTCTGATGCAGATATCTGCCTAATTCACTACTATTATAATAGGTGTCTTTCCATCTACTCCAAATTTAGATGTCTTTTCAAGAGCAGCAATACAAAGTTCTTCAGTTATCACTCCATAGAAATAAGTTAACTAGATTATATCTTCTGTTGGAGATAGACTAGAAATTTTCAAGGAACAAGCCAGAATAGAGTTGCTCCAAAATCAATACCACCAAATCATTTATAGCCTTGCCATTCTTATTGTTTTTTAAAGCCTGTGTCTTCGAAATGTGTTCCATGTGGACCATCCAGTCCTATGTTCTAGTCATAATATAACAAAAGGAAATCGTTACTTTCTCAACTTTCTTATCTAGAATTGCTTTAATTAGTTGGGTAACTTGTAAAACTTTGCCTTGATTTTTTCTAATCTCTTCTTGGTAAAGCAACAAGTTTATTCCCATAAATTCCTTCAACTGCTGCACATAGTACTCATTAAAGGATTACATACCATATTACTTCAAAACTACATTTCCATACATATTTCAGGAAGGCATATTTTGTCCCCTATTCTTTCCTCTAATCAGTGATACACTCTAAGTTTTCTTTATTATACATATATTTTCAAACCCGATAGTCATCTACAATAAAGGTGCCTTGATGGTTGAATCCAAAATGATTCTAAGCTTGAAGTTTTCCAAAAAAGATCCTTTAGCATTTTTTTGTGTTTTTTTGTTTTGTGGTTTTTTTTTTTCCAGAAAATAGCACTAAACACTTTTCACTAATATATTTATGGAAGATTCTCAGGATCCTACTTTTGCATAGTATCTCTCTTGAAATATTGAGTAGAAGCTCCTCAGATTCCATCATTCCAATATCCAATATCAATTCAAAAACTATGAATTAGTCGACTTTTTTTCATTGAAAAAACCTGATGTATAGTGCCATTGATTCAGAGCTTTATATTTCAACTAAGTCTCAATATAGGAGTTCTTTATTACTAAGTGATGTTGCCATTTATTAATAAAACTTTTAGGAAACATCCCACTCTTCTTGCTGCTAGCATTAAGTTACAGAACCAGGTGGGTTTGGTTTTGTTCAACTCTTCTTGACATTTATATTTGTCCTTGATCTTCTTTGTTTTTTTCTTATCCTTGTCTTTGCCTTCCTCATCTAATTCTACATTGTCAATCTTGATTTTTCCGTGATATTTAGCTTACTTGTCTTTCTTTCTTTTTCTCTGTCTCATCATTATTGATTTCCTTCTCTTGTTTGTTCCTCTCCAAATAAAGTAAAATAAGATAACAATGAACTGTGAGTGTTCCTTTACACCACCCTTGAGTCACGTCTCTTCCAGATATTCCATCTGATCTTTTGTCATACACAAGATGACCTTGGTGCCCCTGTTTCTTCTCATGTTCAGCTTCAACTGTGAAACAGCCACCAGTAGAAGACTCCCAGGCATATAATTCATGATTTGTTGCTTGGTGATGACAATCATCTTCTTGACAACAGGTAAGCAAAATAGAAACCTATGCCAAACTGATCAGCCAGGGAATTCTGCACTCCAATTTGCAAATCATCCATGAAAACCTTGGTGCTAGACTTGGTAATGATCACTCATTCCTTGATTAAGTTACTTTTTTACCCCAGTGTATTGAAAAGTCAATTTACATTCCTTGAATTGGGAATGATGCCATCTTTAAGTTCTTTACCACTGTCCCATTTGGAATGGTCTATTACCCTCTTATAATGAATCTTATCCAGTGTATTAGAGGTTAGAAATTCTCTCTGAAAAAAAGCATTGATGATCAATGTTGTAAGCAGTCTGAAAGATAAAGATCTTAACCTCCTCTTCACCTTGTTCTAATTCTTCAGGAATATCCAGGGATTGTGACTAATGAGGCAGACAGGGCTGTGACAACTCCAATGGCTCTACAGAGTGAGAAGTGCAAAGAGCTTGGCTCAAGAAATGCTGCAATATATTTCTGTTAAAAGAAATCAATCAAACTCTTAACCCTATAGTACTAGATTTTCACCAGCTTAGCTCTACCACTTATGATATGTGACATTTTGATTGGTTCCTGGAAATAACTCAACACTTTTTTCATAAACCTATTTTTGTTTAGGTTTCTATGCATTACACTAATATTTTGCCAATCTTTCATGATTCACAACCTTGGAATAATTTTTATTAAAGCTTTTAATATTTCAAAACATATACACGGACAATTATTTAATATTAGCCCTTGCAAAACCTTGTGTTCCAATTTTCCCTCTTCCACCATGCCCTCCACTAGATGGCAAATAGTCCAATATAGGTTAGACATGGTATACATATATTGTAAATCCGATATATGCATACATATTTATACAAATATTGTGCAGTACAATAAAAATCAAATTAAAACAGTAAAAAAAGAAGAAACAGAACAAAATGCAAGCAAGCCCCAATAAAAAGCATGAAAATGCTACATTGTGAACAACATTCAGTTTCCACGGTTCTGTCTCTGGGTGTAGATGGCTCTCTTCATCACTGAACAATTGGAACTGGTTTGAATCTTCTCATTGTTGAAGAGAGCCATGTACATCAGAAGTGATCAACATATAAAATCCACTACCCTTTCCTATTAAAAACACTGGAGAGTATAGGAATAAATGGGCTTTTTCTTAAAATGATCAGTAGCATCTATTTAAAACCATCAGCAAGCATCATATGTAATGGAGACAAAATAAAACCATTCCCAATAAGATCAGGAGTGAAACAAGGCTGCCCACTGTCACCATTACTACTTAATATTGTATTAGAAATGTTAGCTTTAGCAATAAGAGAAGAAAAAGAGATAAAAGGAATCAGAGTAGGTAATGAAGAAACCAAATTATCACTCTTTGCAGATGACATGATGGTATATTTAGAGAACCCTAGAGATCCAACTAAAAAAAAAAAAACTACTAGAAACAATTCACAACTTTAGCAAAGATGCAGGATTCAAAATTAATCCACATAAGTAATCAGCATTTTATATGTTACCAACAAAGTTCAGCATCAAGAGGCAAAAAAAGAAATTCCATTCCAAATAGCAGATGATAGGATAAAATATTTGGGAATCTATCTGCCAAGGAAAAGTCAGAAACTATATGAACTAAATTACAAAACACTTTCCACACAAATAAAATCAGACCTAATCAATAGGAAAAACATTAAGTGCTCATGGCTAGGCAGAGCAAAGATAATAAAAATGACAATACTAACCAAGCTAATCTACTTATTTAGTGCCATACCAATCAAACTCCCAAGAAAGTATTTTACAGATCTAGAAAAAATAGTAGCAAAGTTCATTTGGAAGAACAAAAGGTCAAGGATTTCAAGGGGATTAATGAAAAAAAAAAGGCAGATGAAGGTGGCCTTGCTGTAGCAGATCTAAAACTATGTTATAAAGCAGCGGTCATCAAAACCATTTGTTACTGGTTAAGAAATAGAGCAGTCGATCAGTGGCATAGGATAGGTTATCAGGACAAGCTAGACATTAACCTTAACAATCTAGTGTTCGATAAACACAAAGACCCCAGCTTTTGGGATAAATACTCTCTATTTGGCAAAAACTGCTGGGAAAATTGGAAACTAGTATGGAAGAAATTAGGGCTTGACGCATACCTAACACAACATACCAAGATAAGATCTAAATGGGTTCATGATCTAGATATAAAGAGGGACTTTGTAAGCAAGTTAGAGGAACGTAATATAGTTTATCTCTCAGACCTGTGGAGATGGAATAAATTTATGTCCAAAGAAGACCTGGAACTCCTAATTGAACACCAGATGGATAATTTTGATTATATTAAGTTAAAAAGTTTCTGTACAAACAAAATAAATGCAGAGAAGATTAGGAGGGAAGCATCAAATTGGGAAATCATCTTTACATTTAATGGTTCTGATAAAGGCCTCATTTCTAAAATATATAGAGAATTGCCTTATATATATAAGAATTCAAGCAAGTCTTCAATAGATAAGTGGTCAAGGGATATGAACAGACAATTTTCAGATGATGAAATTAAAACCATCTCTAGACATATAAAAATTTGCTCCAAATCACTATTGATCAGAGAAATGCAAATTAAGACACCTCTGAGGTACCACTACACACCTGTCAGATTGGCTAAAATGACAGGAAAAGATAACAATGAATGTTGGAGGGGATGTGGGAGGGCTGGGACACTAATACACTGCTGGTGGAACTGTGAACGGATCCAAACATTCTGGAGAGCAATTTGGAGCTATGATCAAAAAGTTGTCAAACTGTGGATACCCTTTGACCCAGCAGTGTTTCTACTGGGCCTATATCCCAAAGAGATCTTAGAGGAGGGAAAGGGCCCCACATGTGCAAGAATATTTGTGGCAGCCCTTTTTGTAGTGGCTAGAAACTGGAAACTGAAGGGATGCCCATCAATTGGAGAGTGGCTGAATAAATTATGGTACATGAATGTTATGGAATATTGTTGCTCTGTAAGAAACGACCAGCAGGATGATTTCAGAGAGGCCTGAAGGGACTTGCATGAACTGATGCTGAGTGAAACGAGCAGAACGAGGAGATCATCATGCACAGCAACAACAATATTACATGACGATCAATTCTGATGGACATGGCTCTCTGCAATAAAGAATTATCTCAACCCAGTTCCAATTGTTCACTGAAGAAAACCATATACTCCCAGAGAGAGGGATATGAAATATGGACAACAATGTAACATTTTCATGATCTCTATTGACATTTGCTTGCATTGTGTTGCCTTTCTCTGATTCTTTTTTTCTTGTAGATAGGATTTTTCTTGCATAACTTCTCAGGCATTTCAACATTATTAACATGTAGTGGACCTCCTGCCATCTAGGGGAGGGGAGGGGACTGGGGGTAAAATTTGTAATGGAAAGCTTTGTAAAGATCAATGTTGGGGAACTACCCATATATATGTTATACAAATAAAAAGCTTTAATATTAAAAAAAAAAGAAATAGTTGAATTTCGGAGTGGCAGAGCCAAGATGGCGAAATGCAGACAGCATTCAATGTGAGTTCCTGAGATCTTCTCTCAGACCCAGACAAATTGAGCCACCGAACTAGTTTTGGAGTGAGGACTCCACCAAACACTTGGACTAAAATGCACTTCTATCACCAATATATTTTGAAAAAACTCCAGAGGTTAGTCTCAGGGGAATTGGCCGCTGGCCGCGATCAGATGCCAGGGTGCTCAGGGCGGAAGTTGGGCTGTGACAGAGGCGGATTTTAGGCACCCAAGAAGCCCCTGGGGGACGCCTGGGCCAATTTGCTCCACTTGCAGGTAGGTGCTTTGGCAGATCTGCCTTTGGTAAAGGGTGGATTGAGAGCAGCTGAAAAGGTGGTCCTAGTGCAGATCTAGATATATACAGAGTGAAGGTAAAGGGCTGGAGCAGAATCTTCTATGCTTAAGGTGAACAAAGAAAGGCAGGGGTAGCAATCCTTATCTTGGGTCAAGTAAAAAAAAATAGATCTAATTAAAAGAGATAAGGAAGGAAACTATATTTTACTAAAGGGTTCCATAGACAATGAAGCAGTATCAATACTTAACATATATGCACCAAGTGGTATAGCATCCAAATTCCTAGAGTAGAAACTAACAGAGATGCAAGGAGAAATAGACAGTAATACTATACTAGTGGGGGATCTCAACGTTGCTCTCTCAGAATTAAATAAATCAAATCACAAAATAAATAAGAAAGAAGTTAGGGAGCTTAACAAAAGGCTAGAAAAGTTAAGTATGATAGATCTCTGGAGGAAATTGAAAGGTGATAGAAGGAAGTATACTTTTTTTCTCAGAGGTTCATGGAAATTATACAAAAATTGATCATGTGTTAGGGCATAAAAACCTCAAAATCAAATGCAGAAAAGCAGAAATAGTAAATGCATCCTTCTCAGATCACAATGCAATAAAACTTACATGTAATATAAGACAAGGATAAAATAGACCAGAAGTTAGTTGGAAATTAAATAATCTAATCCTGAAGAATGAATGGGTGAAAGAGAAAATTATAGACACAATTGATAATTTCGTCCATGAGAATGATAATAATGAGACAACATACCAACATTTGTGGGACATGGCTAAAGCGGTTATAAGAGGTTATTTTATATCTCTAGTTGCTTACTTGCATAAAATAGAGAAAGAGAAGATCAATGGATTAGGGTTACAATTAAAAAAGTTAGAAAAAGATCAAATTAAAAACCCTCAATTAAATACCAAATTGGAAATTCTGAAAATTAAAGGGGAGATCAATAAAATTGAAAATAAGAAAACTATTGAATTAATAAATAAAACAAAAAGTTCGTTTTATGAAAAAACCAACAAAATAGATAAGCCTTTAGTTAATTTGAAGAAGAGGAAATAAATTATTTAAATAGCCCCATTTTGGAAAAAGAAATAGAACAAGCTATTAGTCAAATCCCTAAGAAAAATTCTCCAGGGCAAGATAGATTTACATGTGAATGTTACCAAACATTCAAAGAACAATTAATCCCAATACTATATAAACTATTTGAAGAAATAGGGAAAGAAGGTTTACTACCAAATTCCTTCTATGACACAGATATGGTGCTGATAGCTAAACCAGGTAGGGAGAAAATTTAGAAAGAAAACTATAGACCCATTTCCCTAATGAATATTGATGCAAAAACTTTAAATAAGATTTTAGCAACGAGATTACAAAAAGTTATCCCCAGGATAATACACCATGACCAAGTAGGATTTATACCAGGAATGCAGGGCTGGCTCAATATTAGGAAAACTATTAGCATAATCAATTATATTAATAACCAAATTAACAAAAATCATATGATTATCTCAATAGATGCAGAAAAAGCCTTTGATAAAATCAAACACCCATTCCTATTAAAAACACTGGAGAGTATAGGAATAAATGGGCTTTTCCTTAAAATGATTAGTAATATCTACTTAAAACCTTCAGCAAGCATTATATGTAATGGTGTCAAACTAGAACTATTCCCAGTAAGATCAGGAGTGAAACAAGGATGCCCACTGTCACCATTATTATTTAATATTGTGTTAGAAATGTTAGCTTTGGCAGTAAGAGAAGAAAAAGAAATTAAAGGAATTAGAGTAGGTAATGAGGAAACCAAATTATCAATCTTTGCAGATGACATTATGATATACGTAGAGAACCATAAAGACTCAACTAAAAAACTACTAGAAACAATTCACAACTTTAGCAAAATTGCAGGATACAAAATAAATCCACATAAATCATCAGCCTTTTTATGTATTACCAACAAAGTTCAGCAGCAAGATATACAAAAAGAAATTCCATTCAAAATAACTGTTGATAGTATAAAATATTTGGGAATTTATCTGCCAAAGGAAAGTCAGAAACTATATTAACTAAAGTACAAAACACTTTCCACACAAATAAAATCAGACCTAGCCAATTGGACAAACTTAAAATGCTCATGGGTAGGCCTAGCGAATATAATAAAAATGACAATACTATCCAAACTAATTTACTTATTAGCAAAATTCATTTGGAAGAACAAAAGGTCAAGAGTTTCAAGAGAATTAATGAAAAAAAGGGCTGATGATGGTGGACTTGCTGTACCAGATCTAAAACTATATTACAAAGCAGCGGTCATCAAAACCATTTGTTACTGGCTAAGAAATAGAATAGTCAATCAGTGGAATAGGATAGAATCAGATGACAAACTAGGCAATAACTATAGCAATCTAGTCTTTGATAAACCCAAAGACCCCAGCTTCTGGGATAAGTACTCACTGTTAGATAAAACTGCGGGGAAAATTGGAAACTAGTGTGGAAGAAATTAGGGCTTGACCCACATCTAACACCACATACCAAGATAAGATATAAATGGGTTCATGATCTGGATATAAAGAGTGATATTACAATCAAATTAATGGAACATAGGATAGTTTACCTCTCAGACCTATGGAGATGGAATAAATTTATGTCAAAAGAAGAACTGAACTCTTAATTGAAAACCAGATAGATAACTTTGACTATATTAAGTTAAAAAGTTTTTGTACAAACAAAACCAATGCAGTCAAGATTAGGAGGGAAGAAATAAATTGGGAAATCATCTTTATATTTAAAGGTTCCGATAAAGGTCTCATCTCTAAAATATATAGAGACTTGTCTCATATTTATAAAAATTCAAGCCATTCTCCAGTCGATAAATGGTCAAAGGATATGAACAGACAATTTACAGAGGATGAAATTCAAACTATTTATAATCATATGAAAAGATGCTCCAATTCACTATTGATCAGAGAAATGCAAATCAAGACAACCCTGAGGTACCACTACACACACCTGTGAGATTGGTTAAAATGACAGGAAAAGTTAATGATGAATGTTGGAGGGGATGTGGGAGGTCTAGGGAGATTGATGCATTGTTGGTGGAGCTGTGAATGGATCCAGACATTCTGGAGAGCAATTTAGAGCTATGCTCAAAAAGTTATCAAACTGTGCATACTCTTTGACCCAGCAGCATTTCTATTGGGCTTATATCCCAAAGAAATCATAAAGGAAGGAAAGGGCCCCACATGTGCAGGAATGTTTGTGGCAGCCCTTTTTGTTGTGGCTAGAAACTGGAAACTGAATAGATGCCCTTCAATTGGAGAATGGCTGAATAAATTATGGTATATGAATATTATGGAACATTATTGTTCTGTAAGAAATGACCAGCAGGATGATTTCAGAGAGGCCTGGAGAGACTTGCATGAACTGATGCCGAGTGAAATGAGTAGAACCAATAGATCATTATATACGGCAACAACAATACTTTATGACGATCAATTCTGATGGACATGGCTCCCTTCAACAACAAAATGTTTCAAACCACTTCCACCTGTTCACTGAAGAAAGCCATATACACCCAGAGAGAGGGATGTGAAATGTAGACCACAACATAACATTCTCATACTCCTTGATTGATGTTTGCTTACATTGTGTTTCCTTTATCTGATATATCTTTTGGGTAGATAAGATTTTTCTTGTACAACAATGATAAGTTTGGAAATATGTATACATATATTCGATTTGTCAAGTATTATAACATAATTAACATGTAGTGGATATCCTGCCATCTAGCGGAGGGGTGGGAAGTTTGAGGTAAAAATTTGTAACAGAAAGCTTTGTAAGGGTTAATGTTGAAGAATTAACCACATATATGTTATGCAAATAAAATAAAATTTAAAAAAAAAGAAAAAAAGTAATGACCAGCAGGATGATTTCAGAGAGGCCTGGAGAGACTTGCAGGAACTGATAATGAGTGAAATGAACAGAACCAGGAGATCATTATACACGGCAACAAGAATAATATATGATGATCAAATCTGATGGCCTTGGCTCTCTTCAACAATGAGATGATTCAAACCATTTCCAGTTGTTCAGTGAAGAGGGCCATATACACACACAGAGAAGGATATGAAATGTGGACCACCACATAACATTTTCATGCTCTCTTTTAATGTTTTATTCCATTATGTTTCTCTTCTCAGATTTTTTTTTCTTGTAGACCCAACTTTTCTTGCACAGTAAGATAACTGTAAAAATATGTATTCACATATTCGATTTGTCAAGTATTTAACATAATTAACATGTAGTAGACTTCTTGCCATCTAGGGCAAGGGTGGGGACTAGTGGGGTAATTTCTAACAAAAAGCTGGGCAGGCGTCAATGTTGAAAAACTTCCCATACACATATTTTTCAAATAAAAAAGAGAACAAGTGATAATTTACCAATCTGTTCTTGGAGAAGGGAGAAATTTGTGACTGAAGAAGAACTAGAGAAGATTATGCTCTTGATGACCACCTCCCACCAATAATCCTCCTCCCATTAGAGTCCCTCCCTCCCCTTTATACCTTTCCCCTAATCCTTCTATTAGTTTATCCCTTTCCTTTTCTCCCCTCCCTCCTACCTTCCCACAAGGAGAGTCAATGCTTTCTTTGAAGCCAAATGTGTCTGATATACTCTCTTAGAGTCCAATCTAATGAGAGTAAGGTTTACACAATACTCATCGCCCTCCCTTCTTTCCCTCAATTATATTAGATCTTCTATGTCTCTTTATGAGATTTTGCCTTTTTTTACCTCCTTTATTTTTACTTTATTTTGCCTCCTTTCCCCCCTCCCCCTTTTTCTTTTTCAGTATGGTATCCCTTCAACCTCTAATTTCTTTTCCATTATTATCAAAGAAAAATCAAATTTTACTGCCATTCTTTAAAGGATACCTAGAGTAGAAATATAGTTCTCAAGAGTCTTCGTTTTTACCTTTTTATGCTTCTCTTGAGTTCTCTACTTGGAGGTCAAATTTTTTGTTCAGATCAGGTCTTTTCATTAGAAATAGATGAAATACTCCTGTATCATTGAATGACCATCTTCTTCCCTGGAAGATGATGCTCATTCTAGCTGGATAACTTATTCTTGGCTGTAATCCAAGTTCTTTTGGAATATCTGGTTCCAGGCCCTTCGATCCTTTAAAGTGGAAGCTGACAGATCCTGTGTAATTCTAATGACAGTTCCTCGGTATTTGAATTGTTTCTTTGTAGCTGCTTGCAATATCTTCTCCTTGGTGCGATAGTCCTGAAATTTGGCCACGATATTCCTTGGGGTTTTAATTTTGGGGTCTCTTTCTGGAGGTGATCGGTAAATTCTTTCAATGCCAATTTTGCCTTCTGATTCTAAAACATCAGGGCAATTCTCTTTCATGATTTCCTGGAAGATAGCATCCAGGTTCTTTTTTTCATCTTGGCTTTCAGGTAGTCTGATAATCCTTAAATTGTCTCTCCTGGATCTGTTTTCCAAGTCAGTTGTTTTTCCTAGGAGATATTTCATATTTTCTTCTATTTTTTTCATTTTTTTGTTTTTGTTTGATTCATTCTTGAAGTCTTATTGAGTCATTTACTTCTATTTGTTCAATTTTAATTTTTAAAGTATTATTTCCTTCAGTTATCTTTTTTAGCTCCTTTTGTAGCTGGCCAATTGAGTTTCTTGATTCAATGCATTCTTTTTCCATTTTGCCAATTTTATTTTTCAGTGAATAGTTGTCTTTTTCTAATTCACCAATTTTGTTTTTCAGTGAATTGTTGTCTTTTTCCAATTCACCAATTTTGTTTTCCAGTTCACCATTTTTATTTTCCAGTGAATTGGTGATTTTTTCCAATTCACCAATTTTGTTTTTCAGTGAACTGTTTTCTTTTTCCAATTCACCAGTCCTATTTTCCAGTTTTTGATATTTCTGTTGCCCTGATCTCAATTTATTTCCCCATTCTTCTTCTAGCTCTCTTTTGAGATTCTTAATGCAATCATCCAGGTTAAGCCTTCTGAAAGGGAGACCAACTTAAGTCTGCCTTTGTGGCTTTATCTGGGATTGTTTTCATAATGTCAGGATCTGGGGACTGTTCTATTTTTTCTCCGTAAAAGCTTTCTATGGTGAGAGCTCTCTTCTGCTTCTTGCTCATGATTTAAAGTTGGGATATTGGTCAAAAGCAGAGAAAACTGCTACAATTTGTATTTGCCCTGGGGCAGTTTGCCGAGTTGACTTCTGGTCTGAGGCTGGTCGGGCTAGATTCGCACTAGGACTACGTTTTCAGCTGCTCTCGATCTACCCTTTACCAAAGGCAGATATGCCAAAGCACCTGCCCACAAGCAGAGCAAAGTGGCCCAGGCGTCTCCCAGGGGCTTCCTGGGTGCCTAAAATCCACCCCTCTATCGCAGCCCTGACTTCCGCCCTGGCTGGAGTCTGATTGCGACCAGTGGCTGATTTCCCCTGAGGCTAACCTTCTCTGGAGTTCTTTCAAGGTAGATTTTTGATAGAAGTGCATTGTAGTCCAAATGTTTGGCGGAGCCTTCACTCAAAAACCAGTTGGAAGGCTCACTTTGTCTGGGTCTGAGGGAAGGTCACAAAGGAGTTCACAGAGAAAGCTGTCTGCATTTCGGATCTTGGCTTCGCCCCCCCTAGAGAAGATTATGAAAGGAAAAATGAACACTTTTGATTACAATAAATTGAAAAGTTTTTGCACCAACAAAATTAAAGGTCTATTTTCTACAATACATAAAGAATTGTGTCAAATTTATTAGAATACAAGTCCTTTCCCAACTCATAAATGGCAAAAGGGTGTTAACAATTTTCAGATGACAAAATTAAAACCATTTACCATAATATGAAAAAAATGTTTTAAATCACTCTTCATTAGAGAAATGAAAATTGAAACAACTCTTAGGTACCATTTCACATCTCTCACATTGACTATGATGACAGGAAAAGTAATGATAAATGTGTGAATTGATGTGGGAAAGCTGGGACACTAATGCATTGTTTATGGATTTGTTTAATGATGAAGTTATTTGGAAGAGCAATTTGTAACTATACCTAAAGGGCTATAAAATCGTGAATACCCTTTGACTAAGCAGTACCATTACTAGGTCTGTATCCCAAGGAATTCATAAAAGAGAGAAAAGGACAAACATGCACAAAAATATCTGTAGCAGTTCTTTTTGTGGTAACAAAGAATTGGAAAATGCTTATGTATCCATTGCTTGAGGAATGGCTGAACAGGTTGTGGTATATGAAGATAATGGAATGTTATTGTTCTATAAAAATATAAAAAAGCTGATTTTAAGCCTAGAAAGGTTTAGACAATCTGATGCTCATCGTAACAAGAAGAACCAGGAATACATTATGCACAATAACAGCAAAAATGTGTCATGATCAACTATAAAAAATGTGATTTTTGTCATTGGTTCAGTGATCCAAAGCAATCACAATAGACATTGAAAAAAAATCATTTATATACAGAAAAATAACTATGGAAATGAAATGTATATCAACACATACTATGTTCGTTTCTTTTTACTTTTTCTTTTATTTTTCCCATGTTTTTTACCTTTTGCTTTGAAATTTCTTTCCTAAATTGATACTTAAGGGAATATGTATTAAAAATAAATATTTTTAAAAAGGGAAAATGGCTTTCATAAGCAACAATATTTGTACTATCTCTTTTTGTGATGGCAAAGAATTGGATAATGAGTAGATACCCATAAATTGAGGAATGGCTGAATAATTTATCATATATGAAATAATGGAAGATTATTGTTCCATAAAATTTGATGAAGTTAATTTTAGAAAGGAAATTTAGAAATTCATATACATGAATTGATGCTGAGCAAAAAATGAACCAAGAATACAGTATACACAATAAGAGCAAAATTATGTGATGATCAACATTGACAGATTTGGTTTTCAGTGGTTCAGTGTTCTAAAGCAGTACCAATAAATTTTGGATGCAAAATGCAATCTGTATCCAAAGAGAGATCTTTTGTGACTGAAGATAAATCACTTGTTCTTTGATCCTGTTTTTCTTTTCCCTCTCTTTATTTTTCCTTTTTGTTTTGGTTTTTCCCTTCAAAGGGAATTACTACAAAGGCAATCTATGTGTCTATCTATCTATATCTATATCTATATATGTACATACATGTTAATGTCTGTACATTAACAAAAATATTTTATATGTACCTGTGAAAAAATTTAAAATTTTAAATCAAATCTCAAATGAGAGATTAATGAAAAAAAAATAAAAATAACAGTAAAGAAGAACCAACTAAGGCAAATAAGATTATGAAAATCAACCAACTTGAAAATGAGATCCAGTCTTTTATTTTCTTTTCCTTTTTGCTCTCTTTTTTCTTTCCTTTTTTTATTGAAGTTTTTAATTTGCTAAGCATAAGCATGGCTAATTTTTCAACACGGATTCTTGCAAAATCTTTTTTACAAATTTTTTCCTCCTTCCCTTTACCTCCTCTGCTATATTGCACCTAGTGTAATATATGTTAATTATGTTAAAATGCATGACAAATCAAATATTTATACATATTTATAAACTTATCTTTCAATACAAAAAAAAATTGGATCTACAAGTAAACAACCTGAGAAGAAAAACAAAATGCAAGCAAACATCAACAGAGAGCCTGAAAATGTTATGTTGTGGTCCACATTTTATAGCCTTCTCCCTTGGTGTATATGACTTTCTTCATCACTGAACAATTGGAACTGGTTTCAACATCTCATTGTAGAAGAGAACCATGTCCTTCAGAATTGATTATCGTATAGTCTTGTTGCAATGTATGATGATCTCCTGGTTCTACTCATTTTACTCAGCATCAGTTCATGCAAGTCACTCCAGGACTCTGAAATTATCCTGCTGCTCATGTTTTTAAAGGACAATAATATTCCATAACATTCATATACGATAATTTATTCAGCCATTTTCCAATTGATGGGCATCCATTCAGTTTCCAGTTACAAGCCACTACAAAAGGGCTGCCACAAACATTCTTGCACATGTGGGGACTTTTCCTTCCTTTAAGATCTCTTTGGGATATAAGCCCAATAGAAACACTGCTGGGTCAAAGGCTATGCACAGTTTGATAACTTTTTGAGCATAGTTTCAAAGTGCTCTCTAGAATGGTTGGATCCATTCACTGTTCCACAGACAATGTATCAGTGTTCCAGTTTTCCCACATCCCGCCCAACATTTATCATTATCATTTCCTGTCATTTTAGCCAATCTGACAGGTGTGTAGTGGTGCCTCAGAGTTGTCTTAATTTGCATTCTCTGATCAATAGTGATTTGGAGCACCTTTTCATATGATTAGAAATAGTTTTAATTTCATCATTTGAAAATTGTCTGTTCATATCCTTTAACCATTTATCGATTGGAGAATGGCTTGAATTCTTATAAATATGAGACAATTCTCCATATATTTTAGAAATGAGGGTAAAGATGTCAATGTAGTTACCCTCTCAATAAAGAAAGGCAAATATCTGCCCTAAATTTGAATGAGAAAGGGAAAATAAAGTAAAGCTGAGTCAAAAAAGCTTTACAAAGAAGCAATTGAAATTCCTTCCATCTATGTAAGCCAGACATAAATATAGTTTTTCCTTATTAATGCACAGTCAGGGAAAGACAAAACCTTTAAAAGTTTAGTGTTGAGAGACATTTTTAATCATTGGTAAATGTAAAGTCTAGATGGAAGATGACAAAACTTTTTTTTTTTTTTTTTTTTTTTTTTCTGGGGCATTTGGTTTAAGTGACTTGCCCAGGATCACACAGCTAGGAAGTGTTAAGTGCCTGAGGCCAGATTTGAAGTAAGGTCCTCCTGACTTCAGTGCTGGTGTTCTATCCAATGGACCACCTAGCTGCCCCAGTGACAAAACTCTTTAATAAGAATCATTAAGAACTACAGTTTGAAACCCAATTAAGGCAGAATGGCTTTGGTTCAGCAAATTATGTAACAAACAAACAAACTTCCCTTTTCTGACATATACTGCAGCTTTCCAAACACAACATTGATTGGAAGGAGGTAACTGATACAACAGAAAACTGCTTCCGTGTGATGTCATCACGACCTCCCAAACCATTACTACAATAAAAGGCCAGGAGTCTGAACAGCCGTGTTCTGTGCGAGAGAGCTAGAGAGTCAGAGAAAGAGAGAGAGCGAGAGAGAGAGAGCGTTAAAGAGAGAGAGAGAGAGAGAGAGAGAGAGAGAGAGAGAGAGAAAGGGGTTTGTGTGTGTGTGTATGTGTGTGTGTGTGTGTGTGTGTGTGTTGTCCATTACCTGGTATTTAACCAATTAAGGCCTTGCCTTGTTTTTCTAGTCCTTGAGAAGCTCTTACAGGTACGAGGCTTCATGTTACAGATTATTTTGGGGATGTAGATAATCAAGTATGTTTGGAATGAGGAATGAGGGAGTTGTATTTGAGGTGAGGTGTGTATGTATGTTTGTGGGAAGTCATTGTTGCAGAGATAAATGTGAGAGGCATTCCTTATGACAGTAATAGGAGACGGACAAGATCCTTGTTCCTTTCTATTCAGTGGGGAAGCTGCTAGGATACAAGTAAGATCATAAGATACAAGCCTCTTCTGTAGACTCTGGGGAGATAAGGCAAACCATCTGAGACTCCCCTATAAAGAAAATGGCTTTTTATTGTTATCCTGCAGACATTCCTGTATTCATTAGTAGAAGAAAGACTTGGGTCTGCAAATTAGGAAAATGTGGTTTCCAATTCAATCTCAGACAGAGCTGAATTTCCCTGAAGGAAATCATTTCACCTGTTTAATTCCATTTCCTCAAGAGTTGATGGAAGGATGAAATGAGATGATATATTTGGAAAGGCATTTGAGTACAGAGCAAAGGAAAGAAGATTGTTGCTTCCTCTCATTCTCTCTCCCTTAGGTTATCCTGAGACTGCCTCCAGGTCAAGAGAGCTTAGAGCATTCAAACAAATCCATCCATTGAGGGATCAAGCTGAAGTATCTGAGACTGGTGCATCCCCTTCAGTCAGAGAGGAGATGGGGCAGAGCAGCAGCACAATCCTTAAACATTTTTGGACAATTTGCCTTTTGACACCTAATGAAGCCTATTCCTCCTTTTAACAAACCATATTTTAAATTCATAAAGAAAACTTCTCTGGAATCTCAAAATGTCTATCTTTTCCAGCTTTGGAAAATTGGAAGTGGCTGTACAAGGTTGTTCATTGTACCTGTAGATATCCAGTATCTGCCTGGAAAATCCCTTTCTCCCTTGGGTAGCCAATTTTTGATTTCTTCTTAGAGAGTGAGTTGGTGTTCTTCAAGATACTGAAAGGGTGAAGGCAGAACTTCAGGTTCCCACTTTCAAGCCTCTCTCAATGGCCCTTCTGGCCCACATGGTAGTTAGTACTTTGGCCTGAGGTTTTGTGGATTTCAGAATAGAAATATGAGAGAACTCTTCAGGGAAAGAAGAGGTAGGGGTGGGAGCCCATGGATTGTAATCCTGATAAATCCATAGGATGTTGTGAAATCATAGAATATTGTAATTATTCTTAGAAATGATGTGCTTTTGGAAGTCTGATAGAGGGTACCCCACATAGTAAACAATTTAGGGGTAAATATTCTTCTCGATGCTGACAGAGACTTTGACTACAAGCTTTCATCCCTATTTTCTTCTATTGTCATATAAGGGAGTTTCTCAGTTGCTGACTTTGGATTATTTTTAAGGATGAGGAAAGAGGAGAGAAGGGATGGAGAAAGGAGGAAACAGGGAAAGGGACTTTTAGAAATGGATCCTTTTTATCAATTGTGTTGAGACTGGCTATAATGTAAAAATATATAGCACAACGAGAAGCAATAGCTGGGCTGTGCCCTATGAGCTATTAGGACCTTCTTGGGCTGCTTGATGCTCCTTTAGCTGGGAAGATGGGTTCCTTATTGGAACCGAAGCTTAGTATTTATGTGTTGATATTCTTTTTCCTCAGGACATCCTTCAACTTCAACATGGAGAAAAGAAGTGGTGTCTTACCCCAAGGTGAAAAACAATTAATAAACAAATAAGTAGTAACACTTGCTCTTAAATCACTCACTTCATGAAATGAGGAAGGTACCCCAAAAATTCATTCCAAGAGAGAGGACCAAAAGTACATCAACTATAATATGCCAGATAAATAGAGAGGATAGAAAAGTCATGTCAGAAATCATAATCTTAAGGGAATGATGAGGCTATCAGAGGAGCTTGGGAAACAGGTGGAAAGGGTGCCAAGGTTGTTAACTAGGGGAGTGAAGAAAAGGAAACCTCTGGGGGGAAAATCTTATTGAGTAAGTAATTTTAAAATGCCTCAGTCAATGCATGATATGTGGGCTAAGCAAAGGGCAGAGTAGGGGATGACTGAGCTTGCCAACCTGGATAACAGAAAAGGGAATTTCAGAAGAGGGTGGGGAGGAGATACAGAACAGATTCCGCTTTGGACATTTGGCAGTTGTGGTACAATTGGGCATCTAGGTCAAAATGTCCAATAGATGAGGAAGGGGCAGAGCCAAGATGGTGGAGTGAGGGACTCTCTGTGTACTCCTCTGACCTTCTCTCAAGTCAACAGAAAAATAAGCCTCTGAACTGATCTTCAAATCAATGAACCCAGAAATATTCAGAATAAGAAATTCTTCCTGCTGAAGTTAACTTTGAAGAACTTTATGAATGTGTGTTTCACTTGGGCAGAGGGGGCGAGCAGTGGGAGTGAGTATTTTGCCCTGGGTCTGGGAGAGGCATGAAACTGGGCAGGGCTCAGCGTCGCAGAAACACAAAACATCTGGTGAAAGTTTATGAGGCACTCGAGACACTCTGCCCTGATTGCGGGCATGTGCTCTGGCAGATCTGCCTTTTGTAAAAGGAAGTTTATAACCCATTACAAACACAAGGCCTTAGCCCAGCCAGCTTGGCACTGGAAGTTAATTAGCAGAATTGCCCCAGGGCAAACTACCACAGCTAGCTGCCCCTTCTCTGCTTTGCACAGACCCCAAGCTTTAAAAAAATAAAAAATGAGAAAGAAGCAGAAAAGAGCTCTTACCATAGACAGCTCTTAAGGAGAGAAAGAAAGGCAGACCCCAGAGCCTGAGATACCTATAGACAAAGTAAATCCAGAGGAAGACATAAAGTGAGATATAACCTGGTCCCCTTTGCATAAAGCCATTCTGGAAGATTGCATAAAGAATCTCAAAAAAGAGCTGGATGATAAATGGGAAAATAAATTGAGTTTAGTGAAAGAAGGATATAATACCCTGCAAAAGAGATATGAAAAAGACACCAATTTTTTGAAAAACAAAATTGGTGAATTGGAAATAGACAATAATGCACTGAAAAATAAAATTAGATTAGTGGAACAAGAGTGCAAGGAACAAATTGGCCAGTTACAAAAGGAGCTAAAAAGGTAACTGAAGAAAACAACACTTTAAAAATAAGAATTGAACAAATGCAAGTGAATGAATCAAGACTTCAAGAATCAGTCAAACAAAAACAAAAAAAATGAAAAAAATAGAAGAAAATATTAAATATCTCCTAGGAAAAAACAACTGACTTGGAAAATAGATCTAGGAGAGACAATCTAAGGATTATTGGACTTCCTGAAAGCCATGATGAAAAAAAGAATCTAAACACTATCTTCCAGGAAATCCTGAAAGAAAACTGTCCAGAGAGTGTAGAATCAGAAGGCAAAATCACCATTGAAAGAATTCAATGATCACCTCCTGAAAGAGTCCCCAAAATTAAAACCCCAAGGAATATTGTGGCTAAATTTCAGGACTATTGTACCAAGGAAAAGATTCTGCTTGCAGCTAGAAAGAAACAATTCAAATACCGAGGATCAATAATTAGTATCACACACGATCTGTCAGTCTCTACATTGAAGGATCACAGGGCCTGGAACCAGATATTTCGAAAAGCAAAGGAACTCGGATTACAGCCAAGAATAAGCTATCCAGCTAGAATGATAATTATCCTCCAGGGAAGAAGATGGTCATTTAATGATACAGGTGAATTTCACCTATTTCTAATGAAAAGACCATATATGAACAAAAAATTTGACCTCCAAACACAGAACTCAAGAGAAGCATAAAAAAAAAAACAAGCTAAAAAGGAAAGAACCCTTGATAACTTTATTTCTACAATGGGGATACTTAAAGATTGGGGGTATAATTAGATATTACTTCGATAATATGAAAAAGAAAACTAGAGGAGGAAAGGTTATCATGCTGAGGGAAAGAGGGAAAAGGTGGTAAAATAGGATTTTTTTTTAAAAAGCAGGTAAAAATAAGGTAAAATCTCATGAAGAGGCAAAGAAAACCTAATATAATTGAGAGAAAGAAGGGAGGGAGATGAGCATTGTATAAATCTTACTCTCATCAGTTGGGCTCTAAAAGTGTTTATCAGACACTTTTCATTGCAGAGAAAAACTTATCCTTCACAATAGGGAAGTGAGAGGGAAAGGAGGAAAAAAAAGGGATAAACCAACAGGAGGGAAAATAGAAGAATCAGGGAAAAGGAGTAAAAAAAGGGAGAGGGAATCTAAAAGGGGGAGGATTGTTTGGGGGAGGAGGTCATCAAAAGGAAAATACTGAGGAGGGGGAAAGAGAGAAAGAGGAAAGGAAAGGGAAAAACATAACTTAGGTAAATAAGATGGCAGGAAATAAAGAATTAGTTATTCTAACTGTGAATGTGAATGGGATGGACTCTCCCATAAAGTGGAAGCGGATATCAGACTGGATTAAAAACCAGAATCCCACAATATATTGTCTACAAGAAACACATCTAAAACATAGTGACACATATAGGATGAAGGTAAATGGTTGGAGGAGAAAATATTATGCTTCAGGTGAACAAAAAAAAAAAAGCAGGGGTATCAATCCTTATCTCAGATCAAGTAAAAGCAAAGAAAGATATAATCAAAAGAGGTATGGAAGGAAACTATATTTTATTAAAGGGTACCATAAATAATGTAGTACTATCAATACGAAATATGTATGCACTAAGTGGAATAGCATCCAAATTACTAGGGGAGAAATTAAGAGAGATGCAAGAAGAAATAGACAGCCAAACTATACTAGTGGGGAATCTCAACCTTGCTCTCCCAGAATTAGATAAATCAAACCACAAAATAATTAAGAAAGAAACTAGGGAGGTAAACCAATTGTTAGAAATGTTAGGTATGATAGATTTTTGGAGAAAATTGAATGGAGACAGTAGGGAGTTTACTTTTTTCTCAGCGGTCCATGGAACTTATACAAAAATTGACCATATATTAAGGCATTAAAACCTCAAAATTAAATGCAGAAAGGCATAAATAGTAAATACAATTTTTTCAGATCTTGATGCAATAAAAATCACATGCAATAGAAGGCCAGGAGGAAATAGAGCAAAAGTTAATTTGAAATTAAATAATCTAATCCTGAAGAATGAATGGGTGAAAGAGCAAATCATAGACACAATCGGTAATTTCATCCAGGAAAATGACAATAATGAGACAAGATACCAAAATTTGTGGGATACGGCCAAAGCGGTTATAAGGGGCAATTTTATATCTCTAGATGCTTACTTGCATAAAAGAGAGAAAGAAAAGATCAACAAATTGGGCTTATTATTAAAAAAAACTAGAAAAAGAACAAATTAAAAATCCTCAATTAAAGGAAATAGTGTAGGTAATGAAGAAACAAAATAATCACTCTTTGCAGATGACATGATGGTATATTTAGAGAACCCTAGAGACTCAACTAAAAAACTACTAGAAACAATTCACAACTTTAGCAAAGTTGTGGATTCAAAATAAATCCAAATAAACATTTTTATATAATACCAACAAAGTTCAGCAGCAAGAGATACAAAAAGAAATTCCGTTCAAAATAACGGATGAGATTTTCGGGGGGCAGAGCCAAGATGGCGGAGTGAAAAGGTGACTCTCTGCCTCTCCTCCGATTTTCTCTCAAACCAACAATAAAATAAGCATCTAAAATGGTCTTCAAGTCAACGAATTCAGAAATATTTGGGCACTGCTTTCTGGAGAACTTTATATCAGGTTTGTCTAACTTGGACAGAGAGATAAATAGACGACTCCTGTGTAGGCTGGAAGTGAGGGTGGGACTCAGCTCAGCTCATCATGGCAGAAATTCCAAACTCCAAATTCCAAACACCTGGAGTTTATCTGAGGCACTCCAGACACTCTGCCCTGATTGGGGGCAGGGGTTCTGGCAGACTGGCCTTGTTTCAGGAGTAAATTGGACTTGGTCCTAACCCCTAATGGCCCAGCACCTTAAGTTAATTCACCGAAGTGCCCCAGGGGAGAGCTTTAGCCGCGGTTTTTCCAAACCTTAAAGAGATATCCACGCTGTCTAAAAAAAAAAAAAAATGAAGAAGCAAAAGAGAGCTCTCACCATAGCCAGTTTCTATCAATGCAAAGAAGCGATATCCCCAGATCCAGAGGTTCCTTTAGACAAAACTCAAGAGGAAATCAGCAAGGACCATCACTGGTCCCCTTTTCAAAAGGCCTTTCTGGAAGATTGGATTAAAAATCAGAATCCCACAATATGTTGTCTATAAGAAACACATCTAAAACATAGTGACACATATAGGATGAAGGTAAAAGGTTAGAGCAGAAAATATTATGCTTCAGGTGAACAAAAAAAAATAAGAAAGAAACTAGGGAGATAACCCAATTGTTAGAAAAGTTAGGTATGATAGATCTATGGAGAAAGTTGAATGGAGACAGTAGGGAATTTACTTTTTTCTCAGCAGTCCATGGAACCTATACAAAAACTGACCATGTGTTAGGGCATAAAAACCTCAAAATCAAATGCAGAAAGGCAGAAATAGTAAATGCATCCTTTTCAGATCATGATGCAATAAAAATGACATGCAATATAAGGCCAGGAGAAAATAAACCAAAAGTTAATTGAAAATTAAATAATCTAATCCTGAAGAATGAATGGGTGAAAGAGCAAATCATA
Source organism: Myrmecobius fasciatus (assembly GCA_023553655.1). Taxonomy (NCBI): domain Eukaryota; kingdom Metazoa; phylum Chordata; class Mammalia; order Dasyuromorphia; family Myrmecobiidae; genus Myrmecobius; species Myrmecobius fasciatus. The sequence goes on along the minus strand of JAJPUD010018856.1, from coordinate 1,033 downwards.
GACACAATCAATAATTTCATCCAGGAGAATGACAATAATGAGACAAGATACCAAAATTTGTGGGATATGGCCAAAGAATTTTATATCTCTAGATGCTTACTTGCATAAAATAGAGAAAGAAAAGATCAACGAATTGGGCTTATTATTAAAAAAAAAACCAGAAAAAGAACAAATTAAAAACCCTCAATTAAATACCAAATTGGAAATTCTAAAAGTAAAAGGAGAAATTAATAACATTGAAAATAAGAAAACTATTAAGTTAATAAATAAAATTAAGAGTTGGTTCTATGAAGAAACTAACACAATAGATAAGCCTTTAGTTAATTTGATAAGAAAAAGGAAAGAGGAAAATCAAATTGTTAGTCTCAAGAATAAGGGAGAACTTTCCTCCAATGAAGAGGAAATTAGAGCAATAATTAGGAGTTACTTTGCCCAACTTTATGCCAGTAAGTTTAATAATCTAAATGAAACTGAGGAATATCTACAAAAATATAGACTGCCCAGGTTAACAGAAGAGGATATAAATTATTTAAATAGCCCCATTACATACAAAGAAATAGAACAAGCTATTAACCACCTCCCTAAGGAAAAATCTCCAGGGACAGATGGATTTACATGTTAATTCTACTGAACATTCAAGGAACAATTAATTCCAATACTACACAAACTATTTGAGAAAATAGGGACAGAAGATATACTGCCAGAATCCTTCTATGAGACCAATATGGTGCTGATAGCTAAACCAGGTAGGATGAAAACAGAGAAAGAAAACTATAGACCAATTTCCCTAATGAATATTGATGTAAAAATTTTAAATAAGATATTAGCAATGAGATTACAGAAAGTCATCCCCAGGATAGTACACTATGACCAAGTAGGATTTATACCAGGGATGCAGGGCTGGTTCAATATTAGGAAAACTATCAACATAATTAATTATATTAATAACCAAATTAACAAAAACCATATGATTATCTCAATAGATGCAGAAAAATCCTTTGATAAAATCCAACACTCTTTCCTATTAAAAACA
>JAJPUD010018855.1:14891-27733 GCA_023553655.1 Myrmecobius fasciatus | reverse complement strand
CTTCCAGAGCAGTCTCCATTAGGGGAGTGGGAGGGGGGCTGCTCCTCCAAACCCCATTAAAAGGGCTTTCATCGTTGGGAGCCCCAGGCTCAGCTCTGCTGGGACCTGGCCGTGCTGACAATCTGTCTGTGGGGGGAAGAGGGTGAGAAGCAGAGGGAGGACTCGGGCTTCGTCACTTCCGCAGCTCGGGGCAGGGGCCGCTTCTCCCCAGCCCCCCTCCCTCCCTTTCTGCCTCCCCCCCGGCCCCCAGCCTCAAATGCGGGGCTCGGTGTCGGGGCGCTGCCCCTGGAAGGGAACGTGTATTTCTGTGTCCCTGCGTGTGAAGGTTCAGTCGTACTTAAGCCACTAAATATGTATGAAGCACCTACTGTGTGCTGCTCTGCAGCTCTGGGAGAGGCCCTCGCTGGTCCTACCACGCGCATTGCTCCCGCGGGGGGCGAGGAAAGGCCTTCTTCCCCACTCGCTGCGTCTCTTCTCACCTCGGCTGCACTGACTTGGCTTGGGCACAAGCATTTTAACGGCCTCCCTTTCACCTCTGGGACCCCCCCCCCCGGGCCTGGCTGAGAATCCCCCCGCAGCCACAGGGGAAGGCGCTCCCTTTCTGTCCGGGTCACTCGTGTGCGCCCGTGTCCCCAGTTTGAGCTAAGGGCAGCCCACTGCTCGTCCCCGGCCCCTCCTCGTCCCCGGCCCCTCGTCCCCGGCCCCTCCTTGTCCCCCGGCCCTTCATCCCCCGGCCCCTCTCCCACTTCCTTGCGACGCTGGGCCCGGAGCCTCTCCCTCACTCGCGTTCTTAGCGTCTGAGTTTGATTGGTTCTGATTCCTGCTTAGCCCGTGTGTCTGGAGGGGAGATGACAGGTACATGGCTAAGCACAAGGGAGAGCGTGATGGGGACAAGGCAGATGAAGCGCCGGGGACGTCAGAGCGGGGAAGAAAGCACTTCCAGCTGCGGCTGACGAGAAGGGACTGCTGGAGGAGGAGGGAGGAAGAGGGAGGGGAGGAGGAGGAGGGGGAGGAGGAGGAGGGGGAGGGGGAGGAGGAGGAGGAGGGGTTCCAAAGACAGAGAGCTCGAGGAGGGGAGCACAGGATGAGACCCGGATGGCCTGGGTGCTAGGGCAGGGTCCCGGCTTCCCGCTGTGGCCTTAGCCAGCTCCCCCACCGGGATCCAGAGGAGCCCAGGATGGAGCTGTGGCCAGCGGCCAGCATCCCGAGACAGAGGGGAGCTAAGAATAAAAGCTAAGTGTGGCGGCTCCCCTGGGCCCATTCTGGCCCCCGGCTCCTGCTGAGGCGGCCAGGCGGCTGGAGGGCGGAAGGCCGGGCACAGGCCGAGCCGGGCACAGGCCGAGCCGGCCGGGTGCCCCCCTCAGCCCGTTCGCCAACAAGAAGGGTATTAACAACACCATTTCAGTAGCACCTTAAGCCGGACAGAGCGCTCCCCAGAAGTCAGGGCTGTAAGGGAGAGGCAACTGGCCCGACCCGATGCCCAAGGGGCAGCCAGCCTGCTCCCAGTGACGGGGGGCTCACACTTCCTGAGGAGGCCCCTCTGACCAGGGGGGGTAGCTCTCCGGGGTCTGCACCTCTGGGGGGCCCCAGCTTAGGGATCCATTTTAAGACGGTCGCCCCGGCACCATGCTTGGCACTCCCTGCCCCCCATGCCCTTCAAACCACCAGCATTAAGCATTACTGCAGGCGCCGGCTCCATCGCCCTCTCTGGCTCCGCTCATCGGTCTTTCAGACCCGTGGTCATGAGGCCCATTTCACAGATGGGGAGACTGAGCCCCATCTCCTGCCTTTGAGAGCACGGGCTCAGGCTTCTTTTGGGGGGAGAAGCACAGGCCCCGGTGGGCCGTGCTCTAGACCTGACTCCTGATGGAGCCAGGTGCGAATTCTGCCTTCCCACGTCTTGCATCTGTGTGACTGGGAAATGCTTCGTGAGCCCCAGACCCCGGCGAAGCAGAACCTCCTGTTGGGCCACAAGCCGCCGGAGCCGCGCCGCGTACATGCTCCCCAAGTGTGACCCCTCCCACGGCCATCGCCGCCCTCCTCCCGACACAATGCTGGCACAGGGACAGAGATGGACGGTCCCTGCCCGGACGGGCTCAAGGTGAGGGCCTGAGGGAGAACAGGCCCTGGGCCCATCCCCGAGTCCTGGAAGAGACCACGGGGGACAGGGCGGTCTGAGACAGAGACAGGGGCTCTCGTCCGGAGCGTGCACAGGGAGGCTGGGGATCAGAGGGGGAGGCCAGGGACTGGAGGGGGAGGCCGGGACCGGAGGGGGAGGCCGGGACCGGAGGGGGAGGCCGGGACCGTGTCTTCTAGGAGCGGGCATCCAGGGCCCCTGCCAACCACCTGCAGGCTGTGCTGTGGCTCTGACTTAGAACAGGAATAGAGGGGAGCTCCTGAGGGGCAGAGAGGTTACTGGTAACCTCAGTGATTAGTGCAGGGTCTGACACAGACTAAATGCCTAACAGTGCTCTATCATCCACTCATCCACCTATCATCTGTCTCAATCAATCATCTATGTATCCATCCATCTATCCAGCCGTCAATCTATGTCTATCATTTATTTGTCTGTCATTTATCTGTATCTGTCATTTATCTTTCTGTCTGTCATTTATCTGTCTCTTGTCATTTATCTGTCTCTGTCATTTATCTGTCTCTGTCTGTCATTTATCTGTCTCTGTCATTTATCTTTCTGTCTGTCATTTATCTGTCTCTGTCATTTATCTGTCTCTGTCATTTATCTGTCTGTCTGTCATTTATCTGTCTCTGCCTGTCATTTATCTGTCTCTGTCTGTCATTTATCTGTCTCTGTCATTTATCTGTCTGTCACTTATCTGTCTCTGTTATTTATCTGTCTCTGTCATTTATCTGTCTCTGCCTGTCATTTATCTGTCTCTGTCTGTCATTTATCTGTCTCTGTCATTTATCTGTCTCTGTCTGTCATTTATCTGTCTCTGTCATTTATCTGTCTCTGTCATTTATCTTTCTGTCTGTCATTTATCTGTCTCTATCATTTATCTGTCTCTGTCTGTCATTTATCTGTCTCTGTCATTTATCTGTCTCTGCCTGTCATTTATCTGTCTCTGCCTGTCATTTATCTCTCTGTCTGTCATTTATCTGTCTCTATCTGTCATTTATCTGTCTCTGTCATTTATCTGTCTCAATCACTCATCTATCATTTAATCATCTATGTATCCATCCATCTATCCAGCCATCAGTCTATGTCTATCATTTATGTCTTGATCAATCTATCATTTATCTATCATTTATTTGTGTCTTGTCATTTATCTGTCTGTCATTTATCTTTCTCTATTGATCAGTCTATCATTTATCTGTCTCGATCAATCTACCTATCATTTATGTGAATCCGTCTGCCTATCATTTATCTGTCTCGATTGATCAATCTGTCATTTATCTGTCTCTGTCTGTCACTTAGCTGTCTCGATCACTCATCTGTCTGTCCACCTGTCATCCATGTATCTATCTGGTGAAGGCGCATTTCTGGCTTGTCTCTTTCCTCAAATTCAGGGAGCTGGGAGCAGAAAGGGGACTTAGGGATCGTGGGGTTTTTGCGTATCCTTAAAGCCCTGCTCGTTACCCATTCTTTAGGGCACAGCGCCCGAGTCCCAGGCCACTGCCATCTACAGCGAAGCAAATTTGTCACATCTGGAGAGTACTCAACTTTCCCAAGGCTTTTTTTTTTTTTTTTGTTTTTGCTGAGGCAATTGAGGTTAAGTGACTCACCCAGGGTCACCCAGCTAGGGAATGTTAAGTGTCTGAGACCAGATTTGAACTCAGGTCCTCCAGACCTCAGGGCTGGTGCTCTATCCACTGCACCAACTAGCTGCCCCTCCCCCAGGTTTTTGTATTTACCCTTTCAGGTAGGGAAGCTAAGCTTTGTAAGCCCCATTTTACAGATGGGGAAACTGAGGCGGAGAGGAAGACACCTGCCTTCCACAGGTCATTGGGCAAGTCCCGGGAGTGCTCCAAGCCTGTTTGCTCATACTGGGATGAGCTGTAGGGACCCCCAACTCGGCGGGTCTGAATCTGACTTGGGGCCCTTCCTCCTCAAGCCGCTCCTCTTCCAGAGCCCCCCTTTCTGGAAGGGCACCCCTTGCTCCCGGCACTCAGGCTCCGTTCTTCTTGTCCCCCCTTACTGGAGCCATATCCAGCCCAGGTCTTTTTGCTCCTCTGCTCGGGGTTCCCCTTCTTGCCCCTCACGCGGCTGTGGGCCCAGCCCGGGGCCTCTGCACCTCTCACCTGCACTGCTCACTGTACCTGCCCCCAGTGTGGTCTTCCTCCCTCCCTCTGGGCCCCTGCTCCTGATCATTTGTCAGAATCTTCCTTTTCAGGACCTGACCCGGGACTCCCTCCCTCACTCTGTAGCTCCCCAGTGCCCCCCGAATAAAATCCGTCACCCTCGGCCTTCCCCCGTCAGCCCCTAGCCTGTCCTGCGGAGGTGTCCGGTCTGACGCCAGTCCCTGGCTCAGCTGGCCAGCTGTTACCGCCTGCCTGACTGTGGCAGCTCTGGCACCCCCCATTCTCTAGAGCAGATGAAATCCTACAGGGAGAGCTAAGGCTTCTCCCTTCCCCACCCATACCCGCGGCCAGGACCCCCTGCCTGCAGAGAGGGTCTGTCCCTGCAGAGAGGGTCCGTGCCCGCAGAGGGTCTGTGTCCACAGAGAGGGTCTGTGCCCGCAGAGAGGGTCTGTGCCTGCAGAGGGTCTGTGCCCGCAGAGAGGGCCTGTGCCAGGGGCGGGCAGAGATTCTCCATTGCTGGATTCTGCATGGATGCTTAGGCACTGACTAGCTCTGGGGTGGCCCTGCCACGCCGTGCCAGTCCCGCCACGCTTGAGCTCCGCCGCTCGCACCCGCCGTTGGCTCGCCAGGTCACGGGGCCGTGATCCGGGGTCCTGCCCGCGCCTGACTAATGGTGTCTACCTGGGCCTGGCACCGAGTCAAAGGCAGAAAGGGACTCCTGGGAAGTGGCTCCCGGCGGCCGCCTCCGATCACTTAGCGGGATGTCAGGCCGTTTCCTGAAACTCTCCAGCCAGCCTTTGATGGATGGTGTCCTTGGCAGGACTGAGACACCAGGAGGAGCGGGGGGGGGGGGTCTCGGGATGGAAACGGGCTGGGGAAGGGAGGGGTCGGAGGGGTCTCTATGGAGAAGATTCTGCCCACGGCTTCCATTCCCAGGCCAGATTTCAAACCCCCCTCCCCATTTCCAAATCCTAGGAGGAAAAAGCCTTCTATCCATCTATCAATATCTGTCTGTCCATCCATCTGCCTGTCCATCCATTCATCTACCCATCCACCCCTCTATCTGTCAGTCCATCCATCTGTCTGTCCATCCATCCATCCATCCACTCCTTTATCTATCTGTCAGTCTGTCTATCCATCCACCCCTCTGTCTGTCTGTCTGTCCATCCATCCATCCACCCCTCAATCTGTCTGTCTGTCCATCCATCCATCCACCACCCTTCTATCTATCTGTCGGTCTGTCTGTCCGTCCATCCATCCACCCCTCTGTCTGTCTGTCTCTCCATCCATCCACCCCTCAATCTGTCTGTCTGTCTGTCCATCCATCCACCCCTCTATCTGTCTGTCTGTCTGTCCATCCACCCACCCCTCTATCTATCTGTCGGTCCGTCCGTCCATGCATCCACCCCTCTATCTGTCTGTCTGTCCATCCATCCATCCATCCATCCATCCATCCACCCCTCTATCTATCTGTCGGTCTGTCCGTTCGTCCATCCATCCATCCACCCCTCTATCTATCTGTCGGTCCGTCCATCCATCCATCCATCCACCCCTCTATCTGTCTGTCTGTCCGCCCGTCCATCCATCCCTCTATAGAAATGACACACCTCACTCCCCCCCAAACTCTGCCAGCGAGAGACGGAGCCAGGAGCCCAATTCAGGACACAAACACATGGAGAAGTATTGGGGGGGAGGCAAGAGGCCACTGTGTCCTGAGGGTCAGTGGGCCGGCCGTAAGGCGGGGATGTGCCCGGTTTGGGGGGGGTTGTGCCAAATGAATGGGAAGGCACAGACGAACTCCACGGGATGGGCGAGCAGGGACGAGTGGCGATCTGTAACCCCGGAGGGAATGTCCCCCTCAGTGAGATCCCGTAGCCGTTGGAGACGGGGCCGGACCGTTGAGACAAAGTTCTGGGGGAGCTTTGGTCCAGACTGGACACCCCTGGGCCAGCAAGAGCAAGCCAAGGTGACGGCATCTGGGCCGGACGTGAGGGGGGGCTCCTGCCAGAGTTCTAGGAGGGCGCCGGACACCAGAGTGAGAGGCTATGGCGGCCTCCCTGAGCCGCTCCAGTGCCCGGGGGACAGCGCACCTAGGCAAGGGTGGGGACTGGACCCAGAGCCTGGGGCACCTTTGGGGGCGCTTGTGCCCTTGGGGGCAGGGCCCCCCGCTTCCCCCCTGTCTCAGCCTGGATGCTGCTAATTAAACTGACTCCCAACCAGTTTTTGCAGGAGGGGAAACTGAGGCACATAAGTTAAGTCAGCGAGGGCCCGGGACAGAAATCAGGCCTGGCCTTTGTGACTTCAGTCCAGCTTGTGATCTCACTTGTCCCAGCTCTGCAGACATGACCCGTCACCCTTGGGAGCTACAATAATGGGGGTGACTAATAATCCATAATAATAATTAGCATTTACCTAGCACACGGTCTGAAAGCGCTTTACAAATAATGGGGGGGGGTGCAACTGTTCCATTTCACAGATCAGGAAACTGAGGCCGGGAGCTGGTCAGATAGGTGTCTGAGGCAGGATTCGTACCCGTCTCTCTGCAGAGAAGGGCCGAGGGTCCCTTCCAGCCCTGCCCCCGGGTAACTGTGTCATGGGCACAGGGTGTGATGCCCGGCCGGGTCCGGGAAAGGGGAAGGGTCTCTGGGCCCAAAGAGCGAGGTCCCTGCGGGGGCCCAGGCGGCCGGCAGGAGGCGGAGGCCCCGGCCCGGAGAGGGAAGCGAGGAGGGACCCGCCGGGGCCAGGAGCTCAGCCAGACTGGAGGAGGCTCAGAGGAAGAGGGGCCTTGGGTGCCAGGGGCAGGGGCTGTGCCCAGTGCCAATCACTGAGACCCCCCCCCCCAACAATCCTGCCGTTGGCCGCCACGAGGGGTCTCCTGGCCTCTGGGGGAGGGGGCTGGGACGGGCCTCCTGGCCTCTATCTGGGTGCCTCCCCTCCCCCCCTTCCCCCCCGCTGCCTCCCTCCCTGGGGGGGGCCTGTTCCCACTCTCCCAGCCCCCTCCCCCAGCCCCCTCCCCCAGGGGGAGCCTCACACAGACCAGGCTTGTGAGGGGCGCAGGCTTCTGAAGGAAGTCCTGGTTCTCCGGCCTGGAAGAGCTCAAAGCTCCCTTTGTGAGGGTTCCCACTCCCCGCGGGGCCGTCACACAGAGGGCGGCCTTTCAGTAGCCTTGACCCGGGGCAGGGGGCCCGGGGGGGGGCGGCCCACGGGGTCTCCCTCACAAAGGGTCCCCGTGTCCTGCCGGGTCGCGGCCTGACCCGGTCCGGGCCGGGCCCAGCAGGAAGTCGGGGGGCCCTGCTGCTGCCCTTCCCCCTCTGCCATCATGGAGCGGGCAGAGTGTGAGGGCCCCAGTGCCAGGGGAGGGGGCAGGGGGGCCCAGTGCTGGGGGAGGGGGAAGGGCCCCAGTGCCAGGGGAGGGGGCAGAGGGGCCCAGGGCCAGCAGGAGGGAAGACTGGAGGGCAGGAGTGGCTTCCCCAGAGCTGAGGGGACCAAGCAGGGCCCGGGCCGGGCCGGGGGGACAGATGGACGTCCCGAGCACAAGGCAAGTGACTGAAGCAGCGGCTGGAGATCCCGGGTCCGAACGGACCCGCTTCCTCATCTGGACGTGGGCACAAGCTGGGGTCTCAGCGGCTGAGGAACTGCCTGGCAGAAAGGCCCCCTCAGCGAGCCGCCCACGGTCTCACAGCATCAGAGAAGCCCCTTCCCACTGTCGGCCCCGGCCCCGGATCGTGGCAGAAAACTCTGCCATGGGGGGGGCGCTCATGGATTATTGCCCCCCCAGGGAGAGCCTGGGCCAGGCAGGCCGTGGGGGGCCGGGGCATGTGGGATGGGTAGTACAGTCCCTCCCAAGGCCCAGCAGCAGTGGCCCCACCCAGAGACCCTCAGAGTGGCCGACGGAACCATAAACAATCAGCGGGGTTCCTATCAATAACAAGCGCCCCCAGGAGTCACCCCGCTTCCCTCGGGGGTCCCACCCGCGCTCCCCAGGCCGAGCCCGGGGACCAGCCAGGGTGGCCCGGCCTCGCCTGCAAGGGGCTTCCGTCCTGACACACGCGGCCGATACGGGCCTGGCCCCGAGCTCGAGAGGGAGGGGCCGCGGAAGGGCCAGCGCCCGGTTCTGGGGGCTTGGGAGGCCAAATAATGGAGGAAACGCGGGAGCAGAGAAGGAAAGCCGGGCTCAGACGCGCAGACGGGGGGGTGCGTCCGTCTCGCTGAAATACGGGGGGCTGGGGGACCGTCTCCTCATCAGAGACAAGGGGACACGGGGGCGGAATCTGGGGAGCACAAGGCCCCCACCTGCCGAGGTACCCCCTGGAGGTGGCGGCGGTGGGCCCGGTTTGTGAATGGGGGCCTCTGGGCAGCCGCACGCTGCCTCGTCATGCCCAGCCTCACTCTGGGCTCTGCTGGCACAGGCTGCCGTACCCAGTGGCAGAGTGCCAGGCTCCGGGAGCCTGAGAGACTGAAGGACTAAGAACTGGCTCCCCGGTTCGGCTGAAGATGTGGGAGGGGGCGTGCAGCGTCCTGGAACATGAAGAGGGCACTGCCCGGGCAAAGCAAGGGCACTGCCCAGGCAAAGCAAGGGCAGGGGTGACTTCCTTTATGATTCATTTCTATTTGTAGGCATTTATTAAGCGCTTGCTGTGAGCGTCAGCCTTTAGATGTGAATCATCCCATGCCCTCCTAGCAGGAGGACAAAACGAGAACACCCGCGAATAAAACGCATTTATTAGGCCTCTGCTGTGTACGTGGCATTTCTGATGGACCCGGAGCCTCTCAGATGAAACGCAGAGCAGAGACTTAGAGCAGGAAGGGCAATGGAGGCCAGAAGGCAGGGAAGTGGCTTGCCCCCAGTCCCGCGGGCAGCATCTGTGCCACACTGCCCTCATGGGGCACACAGGAACCCACCGCTCGGGGGCATTAACGAACGCCTGGCACCGCGTCATAATCCCGGGAGAGAAGGCGCCCTCTGACCCGGGCTTTGCTGGAGGTGGGCACGGCTGAGAAGGGAGGGCTGCCCACCCTGTGGCAGAGCGCCCGAGGGGTATCTGGAGGGCACTAGGGAGTCAGCGAAGGTTCCAGAGCAGAGGAGGTGCCAGTGATGTGGGGGAAGAGCAGTTCCCCCAGACACAGGAAGGAGCCTCGCTCTCCTCCCGCCGGCCTGGAGCCAGAGAGCCGGGTTCAAATCTTGCCTCTGATGGGAATAACGGTGGCCTTCAGTGAGTCCCTCTACCTGCACAGGTCTCCCTTTCATGGCCCTTGCCACGTTTTACTCCCTGGGGGCCTAAGGACTGGGAACAGGAAGCAGAGGGGGGCGATCGACAGCCCTGAGAAACTGAGGGACAGGGCCCCCGACGCCCAGCTCTGCCCCTCAGTGCCTTCCGCGAGGCCGCCTGGCACACCTCCCTCAGCCCTGCCCAGTCGGTGCCCACCACCCGCCCTCGGCCCCCGCCCAAGTGGCTGCCTCCCCTCCCCGTGTGGGGGTCTCGGGCTCGGCCGGGGCCTGGAAACACTGCTTCTGCCTCCGAAAAGGCTCCTCCCCCGCTGCCTCCCTCTAATTAACTAGTTCAGCTCCTCCAATTAGATCCAGTTACCACCTCCCCCCCCCCCAAACCGGCTCATTAGCAGACCTGCTGACAACTCCTTCTGGCTGCTTCCATTGGCAGCTCCGCCACCCATCTGCCACGTGAGCCGGGGGAGGAGGGAGGGGGGAGGAGGGGGAAGAGGGAGGGGGAGGGAGAAAGAGAAGGGGGAGGGGGGAGGAGGAGGGAGAGGGAGGACAGGGAGGAGGGGGAGGGAGAAAGAGAAAGGGAGGAGGGGGAGGGAGGAAGAAAAGGGGGAGGAGAGGAGAAAGGGGAGGAAGGCCCCCTGCTGTGTCCCTGGGGTGCTCATTCAGGTGCTCCCTGACCCCTGCCTCCCCATCCCTTGCACCCCCAAATAGTGCGCTCAGCCAGCCCCTCTCCTTGATCTCTCACCAAGTCATGGCTTGAATTGATGGGGGGCGCTGGGCGCCCACACCGGCCCGTCTCGACAAAAGTCCAGAAGGAACCAGCCCGGGTTCTCCCCCAGCCCAGTGGCTTCCCACCGAGCGTCCCCCAGAGTGGTTCAAACTGCGCCCCTCCCCCCAAGCGCCCCGTTTCTGCCGCCTTCCTCCGGCCCTTTCTGCCAACGGTGCCCTTGCCCTCGGCACCGTGCCACTCCCGCCCTCGGCGCCACACTCTGGCCCCCCACATCTCACCCCCCACCTCCTCTCATCAATTCCTCTTCCCCTGCAGCCACCAAACGAATAGCAAAGCTCACAGACGTCCATAGGGTGTCCTTGCACACAGTAAGCACTTAATAGATGCTCGCCGAACAAGTGAATGAGAGCCAGAGCGCTCTGGGAAAGCGGAGCCGACAGAACCCTTCCTGCGGGGAGGCCCGGGCAAGGACCGAAGGCTTCCGGGGGCACCCACGGGCCGCCGCAAATACAGCTGGCGGACCACCGGGCGAGACCGCCGGCCAAGGGGAGATGGCAGGATGCGATGGCTGAGGCTGCTGTGTGCGGCAGGAGGGAGCCACGCGAGGTACTAGAGCCGAGGGCAGGGCAGGAGGGCGGCCGCTGAGGAAGGACGGCTACCAGCGGTTGGCAGGGACTCGACTGGCACCGTCAGAGCCTAGAACAGGGGACGTCAGAGCTGGGGGACCTAGAACAGGGGATGTTGGAGTTGGGGGGCCTAGAATAGAGAATGTTAGAGCTGGGGGGCCTAGAACAGAGAATGTTAGAGCTGGGGGGGCCTAGAACAGGGAACATCAGAGCTGGGGGGCCCTGGCCTGGTCTAACCTGAGCTCTCTCCCAGTAACACAGACCCCTTCTCACCTTCACACATGGGTGCCCATCACTCACCCCCTAAGGCCCAGGACAAAAGCAGGTCTTTCCTGTCGTGTCAGGGGGAAATCCAGGTTTGGAGTCGGGGTCCGTTCCAGGGCAGAGATGTTCTAGACTGGACCCCAGGGCTCCCTGACCGCAAGGGCAACATATGGCCCATCAATGCATACTAAAGGGGGCCCGCCCTGCTTCTCGCATCCTCAGAGCACCCAGAAATGGGGGGTCCCAGGCACAGGAGCCTCCCAAATGTGGCAGGGAGAGCGGCCCAGGGGGCAGTTCTCCGAGACCACAGAGGCAGCAAGGGCGTTTAGTGGGGGCTGGCTCCCCCTGCCGTCCCTCAACACTGCGGCACCCGCCGCCTCCTTAGGCACTGTAGCACCCACTCTAAGGCATCATGGCACCCACTGTACCCCTTCTAAGGCACCCGTCGTCCCCAAGGCACCGTGGCACCCGTTATACTCTAAGGCATGTGGTACCAATCACCCCCTAAAGCATGTGGCACCCAGTGCACTCTAAGGCACTGTGGCATGCATCACCCCCTAAAGCACGTGGCACCTGCTGCCCCCTATGGCACCATGGCACCCACTGCCCTCACATGCCCACCTGCCGTACCCACAGTTTGGGTTCCCTGGCCACGCTGGGCACATTTCCCGCTACAAGTATCGGGGCACATGTGGGGCCCCTCCCTCACCCCTGGATTTCTGGGTCGGTGCCACGTTTCAGGGCCCAGCTCCAGCTCCACCCTTGGGTCCTTCCCTTTTTCTTGAAGCAAGAAGATGAAGAAGATAGCCAGGAAGAGCTGAGTTCAAATGCTACCAAGGGTATGCAGACAAGTCAGTCACTGGGTCAATAAGCATTTATTAAGCGCCTACTATGTGCCGTGCAGAAGGCGGTCCGTCCCTCACATCATCTCCCCCATGATAAAGATGAAGTCGGTCACCCCTCTTTCCCACTGGCGTGAGGGGGACCCAGGGCCGCCTGCCAGGGCAAAGGGGAAGGAACCTGGGCCAGACCTGTGGCCAATTCGCTTCCATCCCACGCTTATTAAACGCCTGCTGTATGCTTGTTGGCTAGGCCCTGGAGATGAGACCAGAAGCCCAGCAGGGAAGGGACGGGGCCCTGGGGGCCCAGCAGGGAAAGTGTTAGGGACCCTGAGGGGTGCATCCCCCCCCAAGGCCAGGTCTGCAAGGGGAGCGGGAGGGGGAGGGGGACAGGGAGCCCCAGGCTGGGGGAGGGGCCTCAGCTGAGCTCCCACTGACCTGAGCCATCAGAGGGCCCGGCCCCTCCCCCTCCCCCACAGTGCCAGGGGTACGCACAACTCCCCACGGGGCAACTACCAGACCGATTAAACTGCCAATAAAAAATTTAATCAAGTAATAATGCACCTTACTTTGTTTAATTAGCGCTCTGTCAAGTGGATGAATATGGAAGGCGCCGGGCCGCGGTGGCTGCTGCCAGATCTGCCCAGCGGGCACACGGGAGAGGCGGGCAGGGGCTGGGGGCCGGGGCCACAGTCCTAAAGCTCTGACAGCCGCCCCTCCCCTGGGACGGAGGGGGGGGGGAACTGTGGCCGCAGGGGGAAGGGGAGGGAGACAGGGGGAGAGACAGAGAGAAAGAAAGGAGAGAGACAGAGACAGAGAGAGAGACAGAGACAGAGAGAGGGAGAGAGAGAAAGAAAGAAAGAGAAAAAGAGAGGGAGAGAGAGAAACAGAGAGAAAGA
>JAJPUD010018855.1:2426-14791 GCA_023553655.1 Myrmecobius fasciatus | reverse complement strand
AGAGAGAGACAGAGAGAGGGAGAGAGAGAAAAAGAGAGAAAAAGAGAGGGAGAGAGAGAAACAGAGAGAAAGAAAGGAGAGAGACAGAGACAGAGAAAGAAGAGAGAGACAGAGAGAGGGAGAGAGAGAAAAAGAGAGGGAGAGAGAGAGAAACAGAGAGAAACAGAGAGAAAGAAAGGAGAGAGACAGAGACAGAGAAAGAAGAGAGAGACAGAGAGGGAGAGAGAGAAAAAGAGAGGGAGAGAGAGAAACAGAGAGAAAGAAAGGAGAGAGACAGAGAAAGAAGAGAGAGACAGAGAGAGGGAGAGAGAGAAAGAAAGAAGAGAGAGAGACAGAGAGAAAGAAACAGAAAGAAGAGAGAGAAAAAAAGAGAGGGAGAGAAATAAAGACAGAAGAGAAAGAGACAGAGGGGGAGACAACAGATCCCATGTGCTCAAGATTGGGCCGAGGAGCTCCAGTGCCTCACCCTGTATGGGGGTGCTGTGGGCTTCCCAGGCCCCGAAGCCTCCTGGGCCCTGTGCTGGGAGAAATGGTCCCACTGCCCCCCCCCTCAGGCTCCCAGTCGGGGGAGGGGTCGGACCCTGGGCCTCATCTTCCCCTTGGGAGGGAAGGCGGAGCCAGCTGGACACCTGGGCAGGTCTGGGAGGTCTGGGAGGGGAGGACTCGCACTCGCAGCTCGAGGGTGCCCCAGTGCGGTCGGAAGCACTCCGAAGCCCTTCCCTTTCTCTTAGCCAGAGCCCCCCCCCTCGTGGCCGCCCCCCCCCCCAAGCATCTGAAGGCAGCAGCGTGGGGCGGGGGGCGCTAACGGTCTCGCTCGAGCTGCTGCGGGCCAGGCCGGGCCGGCGGTAATGAGTATGGATTTGCCAGTAAATAGTCCCCGCCGAAGCCCTGTGATAAATGCACCGGGAGTAATCTCGCCATCGCGCGTAATCGCTGGCTGTCAGGGGAAATGGATGGGGCGGCGGGCTCGCGCTCCTGGGGGCTGCGGCCACGGAAACCTCCGCCGGGGAAACTGAGGAAGGGCGCTTCCCATGGGGGGGCTGCTCTCCCCCATCTTTAGTCCACACCTGAAGGGCAGGTGTAGACACGGGACTCCCAGCCCTCCCGTGCCCCTCGCCACCTGGGCAGCCCGGAGCTCAGTTATCCCCTGGGAGCCAGCAGCCTCCCGTTCTGCCTGGGCAAGGGTGCCCGCCGGTGCCCCTGGCCCTGGCCATGCCCAGGGCACTCCCTTGTGCAATCCACAAGCACCTACTGTGCGCCAGGACATAGTCACCACCAGGAAAGAGAACTGGAGCATGCCCTGGCCTGAGGCGCCTAATGTATTCTGGGGGAGGGGGGACACACAAGTAGTGAGGAAGAGGAAGGGAGCCCTGGCAGCAGGGGGCAGGGAGCAGAAAAGGCCTGGCTGTGGGTGTGTCCAAACTCCCATGAGAGGAGAAAGGGCATACAGGAGGTGCCCAATAATTGCTCCTGGCTGACCGCAGATGGGCACTGACTGGCCTTTGGCCCAGGTTACAGGAGGCAGGACAGGGGCTGGAGGTCCTGGGCCTCGGCCAGGGCAAGGCCCCTGCCTGCTCTCTCCTCTGGGGACACCAGCCAGCAGGGGCTCTCACTGCCCAAGGGGCCCAGCTGGGGCTGCAGGCAGAGGCTTCCCTCAGAGCCGTTCCCAGGGCCTGGGCTCCAAAGTCAGCGACCCACGTTCAGGTCTTACCAGGTGCTTACTGCCTGAATGACCTGGGCCCATCCACCCCCCAGGCCTGAATCCTCCCCCTTAGGCCCAGATCCACCTCCCCAGGTCTGAATCCACCCTCTGCCCAGGCCCGAATCCACCCCCCAGATCCACTTCCCTAGGCCTGAATCCACCCCCCAGGCCTGAATCCTCCCCCTAGGCCCAGATCCACTTCCCTAGGCCTGAATCCTCCCCCTTAGGGCCAGATCCACCCCCAAGGCCTGAATCCACCCCCTAGGCCTGAATCCACCCCCTAGGCCTGAATCCTCCCCCTTAGGCCCAGATCCACCCCCAAGGCCTGAATCCACCCCCAAGGCCTGAATCCACCCCCTAGGCCCAGATCAACCCTCTAGGCCCAAATCCACTTCCCCAGGCCTGAATCCACCCTTTAGGCCTGAATCCACCTCCCCCCCCAGGCCCAGATCCACCCCCCCAGGCTCAAATCCACTTCCCCAGGCCTGAATCCACCCCCTAGGCCCAAATCCACCCCCTAGGCTGGTATTTCCATCTCTCAAAGCTGGGGGGCTGTGTGAGGCTTCCAGAACCAGGAGCTCAGTGGGACGGAGAGAAAGCTGTAGATTGGGGGGGTTCCTGGGGTGGTGGGCTCCTGACCTCCCTGCTCTGCCCCAGTAGGGGGGGCACCCTCTCTGGCTCCCACCTTCCTCCTCCCCAGCAGGCACCTTCCTTGTTCATACAACCATCTGCCCCAGGTACAAAGATCCCGACTACTGCTCAGCGGGGGGCCCTGAGAAACAGCCCCGCTGGGAGGTGGGACCCTGGGCTGGATCCCAGCCGCCATGCTCTGGAAGCCCAAGGATGGGAGCGTGGGTGAAGGCAGGGGAGGACAGCCAGACAGACAGGCAGACAGACGGCTGCCCTCCCCGCAGGCTCTCCTCCGCTCTCCAAACCCGGAGGCGCGGCGACCCCCCCCATGTGGCTCCCCCGCTCTTCCCCCCCCCCAGCTGTCAGCCGGCAATCACGGCTAATAAAGGCACCAAAATTAGACAGAGCGCGAGGCCCGGGCCCACGATGCAATTAGTGCAGACAATGGCTCCTTCTCCCAGCCGCCCGAGCCCCAGAGGGGGGCACAAGTAGGCAGGAGAGGAGGCCGGCTGTGCTTCCCTCCCCAGGCTCCATCTCTGCTCTTTGCCCCTCCTGCGCCTGCCACCACACTTGCCCGGGTAAGTGCCCGCCCTGGGCCCCTTGCCCAGGTCTGGGATACTCTCCCCAAGTTCTGGTCTTGTGCCAGGGCACATGTCTAAACGGCCCCAGAGGATGCGGGTCCTGGTGGAATCGGGGAGGGGGACGGTGAGACTGTGGGGGCGCCCGGAGGGGAAGCTGGGAAGGGGCAGCCCTCCCTTCCCTTGCCAGGCTGGTGCCCATCTATCTGGCCCTGGTCTGCCGGAGCTCTCTCCTGCCCCTGCCCCGAGGGCTCTGGCAGAGCCGCCCCCACGGCCCGCCCCGCGCAGCCATTGAGCGGCAGTCTGTGAAACTTGGTGAGTGGGATGGCGGCGAGTTCAGCCCCCTCCGCGCGCTCTGGGCGCCGACCGCTGACCCCGTCCGAAGCAGTGAAAGCAAGCAATGGAGGGACAGAGGCCTGGGGGTCATCAGGAGGACTCTCCACCCAGGGAGCGGGGGCTCGGGGGGCAGCAGCAGGCCGTCTAAACGGGCAAGAGTGAGCCCTGGGCTCTGGCAGCTCTCTCTGGGCCGGGCCGGGCAGGGAAGGCGGGCACCAGCGCCCCTCGCTAGCTGAGGGCCAGTCTTGCTTGCTCACTCACTTTCTCTCACTCTGTGTCTCTTGCTCTCTTTCTATCTCTCTGTCTGTGTGTGTGTCTCTCCCCCTCTCTGTCTCTCTCTATCTCTTTATGTGTCTCTTTGTGTCTCTCTGTCTCTCTGTCTCTCCTCCCCACTGGCTGGAAGGCCCGACAGACCCCCTTATACCCGACGTGTCTCTAGGGCCCCGTTAGGGCCACAAGCGCTCTCCTCACGGCTCCGGCGCCTGCCAGACATTAGGCGATGCCCTCTGGGGCAGGCGCCATGTTCCTGCCACAGTGATTCTGGGGGAAGAGTGGAAGGGAGAAACCGGCAGGAAGGGGCAGGGCGGGCAAAGCCAGAAGCGGGCAGAGACAGAGCCCCCCCAAAGGAGGGAAAGAAATCTGAGCAGAGGGAAGCGGAAAGGGAGCTCCAGGATCAGCCCCAGAAGCAGCCGCCGGTGGCAGGGTGGGGGCCGGATCCTCAAAGTGGGAGCACTTATGGGCCGGATTTGTGTGTGACATCTGCCTCAGTTTCCACATCTGTTCATTTACAGTAAGAAAAGCTGAGGGAGCTTTCTAGGCCCGAGCCCACTGAGCACAAAGGAGGATTTAAATGGAGACTGACTCGTGAGTGGCAGGACAGTGAATGACGTCACGCAGCCCTTTAACGTTTGCATAGGTCACCTGAGCTTCAGGGGCAGGATCTGAACCCGTGTCCTCACTTCCAGGTCCAAGGCTCTCAGCCCCAAGGCAGGCCGATGGTAATGGGCACCGCGGGGGGCGCCTCTGCCACCCAGTCAGGCAGGCACTGTGGGGGTGCGCCACTGCTGCCCTGCCAGCTGCGCAAAGAGCCCCCCAGGACTTGCCCGGGAGGGTCCCTCCCCTTGGGGTGCTCTCTGTTCAGGAGGGAAATGGGGACACTCAGGACACAGATCCTGGCAGGGTCAGGGCGTGCTCTGTCAGTGCAATTCCACAAGCAATTATTAGGCACCTACTGTAGCACAGGGGAGGAGAAAGCACCCTGGCCCTCCCCAAACCGGCCAGGACCTGCCTTAGAGATACTTGTAAGAGGGGGGCAAGTCTTGGGGAGGGGCAGGACCAGGGAGAAAGGTCTGGGAGTGCTCCCCTCCCTCCTCCCCCTGCCTCCTGCTCTGAAAGGAGGGTCCGCGCCATCCTTCCGGGTCTGCCAGGGCAGAGCCCCCTCCCTAGCGGGGAGGGCAGGGCCCGGCCTCCCACCCGATCGCCCCAAGACCAAACAGGACTTTGCAAAATCACCAGGTAAAGCAGCCACCCCCGCGGCTCCTCCAGCCGCAATAAAAATGGATTTATTTTTCCGTCGAATGAAATTTAATAACTTCGGTGGGAGATGAGGCGTGAACAATAACAGGGGGCTTCCCGTGGGTCCCCCCTCCTCTCTCTCTTCTGAAAGGGGGGGAGGAGAAGGGTGGGGGTGGGGGGTCCCCGCCCCATGCCAGCCTCCTGCCCATCCCCCAGCCCAGCCCAATCGGGTCATCTCAAGGGAGGGGTCCTCCATTTATTGCCCACCCTGGAGACCCTCTCCCCATTTCTCCGCTCTGAGCCCACCCTCCACAGGGGGTCCAGACCCGGTTTTTCCTTCCCTTCCTCACAGCTGGGGAGTGAATGAGCCCGGCCATCACCTGCAGAGGGGGGGATGGGAGGAAGAGACCCCGCCCCCTTTGGGGACAGTGGCCCCAAGCCCGGCCCAGAGATGACCTTCCTCCTTCCATGTCTCTAGGCCCTCTGAGGTGCTGGATGCCAGCTGCGGCGCTGTGACAAAGGAACAAGTGGGAGGCCAGAGGGGGAGGGGACCGGGGCCGAGCGGGCGGCAGAGCCTGACCCCCCGTTGCCACACAGCCTTGTGGTGCCCGCTGTGACTCGCTGAGGGGCAGAGAGCTGGGCTAGGTAAGACTGCTAATGACGGGTTTCCGGCTCCGGCCCTCCGGTAACAAATGGGATCACGGCGCTCCACAATGAAACGGCTTTTCTGGCCTGGAAACACGCCCCCCCCCCCCCAAGAAATGGAATGTTTGAGACTCCTAGCCCAAAACCGAACACCCGCGGCCCACCGCGCCCTAGGCAGATGCCCCCTCTCCCTGACCCTAGTAACGCCTCTGCCCCCAGATTAAGGGCTTTGCAGATCTGGGGTCCTGGCGGGGCAAGCCAGGAAAATGAGGATCCCAGTCTGCTTTTTGGCTTTGTAACCTCAGCACCTGGCACGTGGCCTGGCACATGCCAGGCGGGCACTTCCTGAAGTCTGGTTTAGACAGGATGAGGGCGCCTGGGGAGGGGTCTCGGGCTGGGCAGGGGTGGGAAGTTGCCCCTCAGCCTCTCCCTATGGGAAGCAGGGGCATCCTGGGTGCCAGGAGGGTGAGCTGCTTCTCTCTGGGCAAGCTCAGAGCACCAGGGGCGGAGGAGCCAGCGGGCCGATCTGCACAGCCCTGACGGGTCGATAAAAAACAAACGCCTTATTGACTGGCCCAGCACTAAATCCTGCCGGCAGACAAGATGATGGGGTCCATATTGACTGCTGAACTAATCACCTGCTGCCCTGCTGAAGGATGGGCTCCGGCGGGCCTGGGGAACCCAGCGCGGGGCAGGGAAGGCCACGGGGCACTGAGGGCAGCGGGGCAGGGAAGGCCACGGGGCACCAGGCCCTGCCCAAGGCCCTGAGGGCAGCGGGCCAAGGACTGCAGCAGGAAAAGCTCTCAGAAGTCAGAGGAGGAAGCGGCTTTCCCACTTTCTCCCCACACACACAAAGGTCCCAGGAGTGGGCCAGGATGCAGAAGCAGGTCCCTGCCCGCGGGGCACTGACCACCCAGAGGCCGGCAGGGATACCGAGTCCCTCCAAACAAGGCATCTCACCACGCTGCCCCTAAGCTCTCCCAAACAGAAAGGCCCATTTCCCGGCCCCGGCTGGCAGGAGGGCTGGGCTCTGAGAGGAGCCGTCTGGGACACTAAGCAAGTGGGCTTCCAGAGCCCTGGTTTTCTCATCTGCAAAATGGGTATAAGGACAATAACTGCCCTCTCTGGCCCCCAAGGCTTTTGCCAGAAGGGCCAAGGACCTATTACTTCCCAGGGCTGGGAGGGAGCTGGTGCCTTAAGCTGCTAGTGAGGAAAGCACCCTGTGAACAAGCTGCAAGGAGGATCTGGGAGAAGGGCCGGGGCTGGAGGGGTTCGCAGGTCCCTGCTCAGCCCCTCAGGCCCACCTGTGTCAGGAGAGGATGTGGCTTTGCTCTGGCTGTGCAGCCCTGGAAGCTCGTTATTGGTTAGTGATTATTACCTCGTCTCCCTCTGCCTCGAGCACAGGACCTTTCCCACGGCTCATTAGATGTCTCTGTATCAGGAGACACCCTGTTTCCAGAGCAAGCTGCGCCCCGAGCTTGACGGGGCTTTGCGCTTCCCTTGTGGCAGAATCACTGGCTTGCCCTGAGCAGCACCTGTCGGATCAGAGCCGTCCCATTGCTGCGGGTGCCCCATCGTCAGGCCCTGGCTCACTGAGCATCCACGGGCTCCCCCCCAGCTTAGGGCCTCCAGGGTGGCTCCTGAGTCCCCCGGCTCCAGCCCGATCCGTCCGCTTCGGCGCAGTTCGGTTTGGGGTCTGGTTTGTGGTTGTTGGTTTGCCGCAGTTTGGGGGGACAGTCGAGGTTAAGTGACTCGCCAAGGACCCCAAAGCTAGCAGGTCTCGGGGCCATATTCAAATTCAGGTCTCCTGACTCCAAGGCCAGGACCAGCTGGCTCCCGATTAATTCAGCTTTAAAGAGGCTGGGATTTCTGGAAAGGGAACGGGAGCCTGGATGGGGGGGGGCAAAATTTAACGCCCTGGGCACTTTTGGATGGGGTGGGACCCCGAAGTGCAAAGGTTAAAGGCAAGGGTACAAAGAAAAACAGACCCTGAGGCTCACGGGGCCCGATCCACCCAACTCAGGGCGAGTTGGAGTGAATGACCAGGGGTCTTCCCATGTCTCTACCACAGAAGCACCAGGCTGGGTTCTGTCTCCTATAAAAGCCTGACTGGCCTGGGTGGAGCTGGCATCTGGACCATGAGAGGAATGATAATGTGGGAAGAGTCCAAATGGTCATTTATGGTTTTGCTCAAGGGTATGTTCTGGCTTCCTGGCTAATTATGAATTATTGCTAATTACTAGTAAAAATTAATTACTGCTAGCTCATTACTAATAGCCTACATTAGTCTGGGAAGGCAAGGGCGAAACAAAATAGTCCTTAGCTCCAAGAAGCTTAAAGGGGGGACATTTACCCACAAACACATAAACACAAAGCACACATGAAGTACATTTTGGGAAACTGGGTGTTGGACAGCAGGATGCTCACATCTGCAGGGCTCTGGAAAGCCCTACATGTAAAAGGTGGATCTGAGCTGGGGTTTGTTGTATTTGTCTAACTCTGGAAAAGGCACATTGAAGTTACTGACAATTGCCACATCTTCTCTGTCTAGTTTTCCCTTTAATTCAGTTGGCTTTGTCTCCGAGTGCTGAAAGGTGTATTTATTTAATAGCGGCTGTGTTTCATTGTCTGTGGTGTCTTTAAGCAGGAGGCTGTTTGCTGAATTGTCTCTTTTGACTGTATCTAGTTTGACTTTTGTCCGGACAGAGATCCTGTTTGCTTCTCCCAATTTTTTGGATTGAAATGGAGGCATGATAAATTCTGCTCTAAAACCTCATTTTGACTCCATGAATCTTTATATATATATATATATATGTATGTATGTATGTATGCATGTACATATAAATGTGGATATGTATATATATATATTATATATATATATATATTAAAGCTTTTTATTTGCAGACATATGCATGGGTAATTTTTCAGCACTGACCCTTGCACAGCTTTGAATCTTTATATTTTAACTGTGTTTCTCACCTATGACACAAATTGCTAGGTTTTGCACTCGAATCCATCCTGCTGCCTTCCTTTATTTCATGGGCACATTCATCCCATTTATATTCATAGTTGCGGTTTTTAAGGTTGTTTCTCTCATATCTTTATCTTTATCAAATCCTTTTACATCACTTTAAAAAAAATCAGCACCAGGTATTTGCAGTTTGTATTGCTTAAGGCAATCTGGTCTCCCCTACTCCCCTTCAACTCCAATCTCGGCTTTTCTCTCCCTCGCGCCTTCCTGCCATCCCATATTTCCTTCCGGAGCCAGAGGACCCGAGCTCAGATCTAGATTTTGTTGCTCACTGCTCCTTTCTTGAGTTGTGTAATTAAGGAGAGTGGGACTATGGCTAAGGTTCCTCCCACCTGAGAACCCTCTGATTTTCTGTTTTTTGTACACATCTTACAGGCCGACGATACTTCCTTCCAGTCTTCATGAGAGTAATTCCTACATGTTCACTCCCTGCCTTCCTCTGCTCTGCCTTAGTTTCCCCCATCCACTTATGGGGTTCACAGGGAGGCCCCTCAACTGAAACTCTGGGAAGATATCAATAGAAAAACGGGGAGACATTTTGAAACTTCTCAGTTTTGGGGAGAAAGCTTCCAAATTACCCAGCGCGTTCTTAGGCAGGACTTAGAATGTACAAGTCTTTGGACAGGGACTATTACTCTTGTTAGTGGTGACAGTTCCTGTCACATGGGAAGCACTTAATAAATCTTTCTCATTCATTCATTCATTCATTCATTCATTCGTTCATTCCTATTTATTGTAATTCTAGCCAAGAGGAAAAACAGTTCTCTTCCCTCTTAAGCTCAGACTTGGGAAATGCATCGACTGAGACTTCCCTTGATGGGCACCTCTGCCCCTCCCCCTCCCAAAGATGGCTCTTTGGGGCCTGTATGTGCATGGGAGTGTGTGAACGTCCTGCAGTCCAGGTCACCCACTCAGGCCCCACTTTGTGGCTGTCCAGTCATGTCTGACTCTCCATGACCCCATCTGCGTTTTCTTGGCAGAGATGTTGGAGGGGTTTACCATTTTCTTCTGCCACTCATTTTACAGATGAGGAAACTGAGGCAAACAGGGGGAAGTGACTTGCCCAGGACCGCACAGCTAAGAAGTGTCACTCACCAAGCCCCCGTGTGCCTGGCACCGTGCTGGGCACTGCAGATACCAGAGTCCTTAACTTTGATTGCATGAGGAGGGGGCCGGGGGGAACCAACCCAGGGAGTAGGCTCCAGTGCAGAAACGCATCAGTGCCTCTCGGCCCCGTGGGCTTCCCTGCCCCGGGTCTGGTGCCCCACTCCAGTCCTCCCTGATCAGTCACCCAGTGTCTGGCCAGCTGAGGGGATGCCCTCCACCTGCCTCCCTCCTAAATATAAAATCATCTACCACTATAAATACCCTCAGAAGTCCGAGCTGCCAGTCCAGGGCTCCTCTGCCAGCTGTGCCTTTCTCACTGGGGCTCCTCTGCCAGTTGTGCCCTTCTCACCGGGGCTCCTCTGCCAGCTGTGCCCTTCTCACCGGGGCTCCTCTGCCATCTTCCTTCTGCCTGGTGCCCACTCTGAGGCCGGGTACCTGGTGGAAGGTGACTCAGATGTGCCAGCTCTAGGAAGCATCAGCAGCTTGAGGGCAGGGCTGTCTCCAGGGCTTAGCCCACAACTGGCACAGAAGTGTTTAATAAATGCTTCCAAGATGACAGATGAGGGACAGAGCCCCAGGATTCATCTCCCCAACTCCAAATCTGGCCTCAGACCCCTCCTGGGCAAGTCATGGCGCCCTGCTTGCCTCATTTTCCCCATCTGCCAGATGAGCTGGAGAAGGGAATGATTCTAGCCCAAGAAAACCCAGAAAATTGGGGTCCTGGGGAGCCAGCCCCCCCTGATCACCAGTAGAAGTGAAAGGCAGTGTGAGTGACTGAGGCAGGAGCTCTGCTGTTCCCAAGCCCCAGAGCCCCCTACCCGGTCCAATTCCTCTCCCCTCCCCCCCTTCTCTGGTCTCCTCTCCCCCCCTTCTCTGATCTTCCCTCCCCCCCTTCTCTGATCTCCCCTCCCCCTCCCTTCCCCAAGGTCTCATTTCCCACCAGGAGTCGGGGCTTCTCCCTGTGATCTATTTACATGGAAATGGGGATAATGGCAGCCAGCTAAATTGAACGGGTCTCTGGAGTGGGGCAGGAGCTGGAGCCGCCCCCCCCCCCCCCCCCCCCTTCAGGCGCAGTCAGGTAGAAAGCCCCCTCCCCGGCAGAGAGGAGAAAGAAAGTGAGGGTTGACTTGGGTCCTTTTCAGCACGGCGGCAGCAGGGCCGCTCTGGGGGAGGCTTTGAGGAGGGGGCCGGCCACTGTGGGCCTCAGTTTCCCCATCTGTAAAATGCAGGGATCTGGTCTCTAAAGTCTCTTCAGGTCCAAATCCGAGGCCCTGGCCAAGACCTGCCCTGGGGGGTCTTTAAAGAACTTGGCCTCCCTTTCCTTCCCCAGTGTCCCCCAGTGCCAACTCTGAGGTCAACCTCGGCCTCCCCCGGGCCTCCAGGAGGAACCCCCAGGAACCAGCCGCCCCCACAGAGGAAGGCAGCTGCAGGTCTGCCAGTGGGCCGGGGACAAAGGAGTGCCAGGCCAGCCTCCCGGAGTCCTCCCCCAGGCCTCCTCACTGAAGTCCTCCCCGCCCCCGGCCTCCCCAGCGGAGGCTTTGTGGGTCTGCTGGCCTGAAAGCTCAGGACTTTGGCCGTCCAACTCGTGGAGGCCACACAGAGGTCAGGGCTGTGATCTGCATAGGTGGAGGGCCTTTCCACCAGGAGGGAGGCAGAGAGGCTGGACCTCCCAGGACTCTGGGGCAATCAAGTAAGGGGGCAGAGAATCAAGGAAAGAACCAAAAGACCTTAGAAGTCGGTCCCACAGCCTCATCTTATAGACCTGGAGGGTGCTACCGGTGCTTAAGAAGGGCTGCCTGACGCTGGAGGGCACCTCCCTCTCAGACTTAGTTTGCAAACTTTCCCCCCCCCCCCCGTGAGCCCCTTCCCAGACTCTGGAGGCAAATGCTCCCCCCAAACCTCCATGACCCTTCAGTCATTTTGCATCGATGAGTCGGGGGGCCACTTTGCTCCCTGGGTCCCCCACAGATGCTCACGCACTCACTGATTGGCTGGCCACTTGGAGGCCACCCAGAGCCTCTCCTTTCAATAAGGGGAAACTGAGGCCGAGCAAGTAAATGATGGAATCAAGGTTCCCTGGGTAGGAAAGGGCAGCACCGGCAGTCAAGCCCAGCCCCCCAGGCGTGCCCCCCTACTTCCTGCTTAAAAAGAACCCCCTGGGGCTGCGAGCAAAAAGCCTCCCATTATTCTGGAGGAGCCTCCCAGGCCTCTGGTCCAAGCCTGTCAGGCTCCTCTCTCTTCCTCCCGGCACCCCCTCCTTTCTCCCTCTCCCCCTTTTCCCCCTCTCCTCCTGGATATAGAGTTGGGGGCCCTTCCCCCGGCCCACGCTCACCCGGTGTGCAGCAGAGCTAAGTCTGGCCCGGCTCTAGAGCCTGTTTTGGAGAGCTGAGGAAAAGAAGGGGACACCTGGGGAAACTGAGGCAGCGCCCCCCGCTCTAGGCCAGGGCTCTCATTTCACAACTTCCATTCCACAAAAACTAAGCATTTTCTGTGGGCCCCTCGGCCAGACCCCTGAGACCCAAAGGGAGGTTTAAGATGGGCATGGAGGGAGGGAAGGATGGACAGATGGACAGATGGAGGGATGGACAAAGGGATCAATGGATGGAGGGAGGGATGGATGGAAGGAAGGATGGAGAGATAGATGGAGGGAAGGAAGGATGGAGGGAGGGATGGAGGGACAGAAGGATGGAGAGATGGACAGATGGAGGAATGGAAGGATGGACAAAGGGATCGATGGATGGAGGGAGGGTTGGATGGGGGGATGGCCAGAAGGATGCAGGGGTGGATGGGACTTGATACCCAGATCTGGGACTAAGCCGTC